>PVHP010024419.1:0-26464 GCA_004024765.1 Zapus hudsonius | reverse complement strand
AACCTCTACTCCACAAAATTAGAGAACCTGGAAGAAATGGACAGGTTTTTGGACACCTACCAACTGCCAAAGCTTAACCCAGAGCAGATAAAAGCACTAAATAGACCTATCACACCCACAGAGATTGAAGATGTAATCAAAAACCTTCCCAAAAGGAAAAGCCCAGGACCAGATGGTTTCTCAGCTGAATTCTACCAAGTCTTCAGCACAGAGCTGAAACCACTATTTCTGAAGCTTGTTAGAAGCATAGAAAAAGAGGGAAGGCTCCCAAACACCTTCTATGATGCTTCCATTGCCTTAATCCCCAAACCAGGCAAGGATGCAACAAGAAAAGAGAACTATAGACCCATATCTCTGATGAACTTAGATGCAAAAATCCTGAACAAAGTCCTAGCAAACCGGATACAACGCTACATCAAAAATATTATCCACCCTGACCAAGTTGGCTTTATCCCAGAGATGCAGAGATGGTTCACCATACGCAAGTCGATAAATGTGTTATACCACATTAATCGGCTCAAACACAAAAACCACATGGATATCTCAATAGATGCGGAGAAGGCTTTTGACAAAATTCAACACCTCTTCTTGTTCAAAGCTCTCGAAAGAATAGGCATAGATGGCCTATTTCTCAATTTAATAGTCAATTAAGAAATTAAAAATGAAATTTGATAGTGATAATGGCTGTTAAATGTGAATAAAAAGCACTTAATTATATACCTTTAAAATATGGCACATGTGTGTATTGTCTCAATAAAATGGTCTTTAAAAAAAAAGGACCAAGGGCCAGAGAGCTGGCTCAGTAGTCAAGCATACTTCCTGTGCAAGCATGGGAGACTGGGCAGACCTGAGACCACCTGAGTTTGAATCTTCGGAACCCACATAAACAGCTGGGCAGGGCCATACCTGTAATCCAGTCCTGTGGTGAGCACAGACCAGAGAACACTTGGGCTCCAGAATGATCAATAAAAGACTCTGTTGCAAGGAAAAACAGGTGGTGGAAGGGGGCACCTGATGTTATATTCCAGCTACCACAGGCAAGCCCGTGGGGTACCACAAATGGGCCTATTGGACACTGCAAGTGAGACCTGCATGTGTCAACAGACACACACACACACACACACACACACACACGCCACACCACACCACACATACTGCACACATGGCAGAAAACATGTGGACCAAGGATCAGTAACATTAACATAAAATAGAAGTTCAGAAAAAAAAAAATACCCTGTTCCTCCCTGTCCCTTGGCCAGGCTAGAACAAGTTCAAGAGACTATATTTAAGGCAACCAGTGGTGTGAGGAGTCATGACAGCTGAGCACAGGCCACTCCCACTGTTCCCTTGCTCTTCCTTTCCAAGAGAACTCGCTCTGACATAGGTACTCTGCTGTCACGAGGCTCTAGACATTGTGCCTGTGAAGTTCACAGGCTCCCTGGTAAAAGACTCAGCTCAGCTATGTTCCAGAACCTCGGACAGCGCCCACCTAATTAGCATGCAAGGTGGGGCCTGGTGGACAGAGTGGTCCCAGAAGACAGAGCTTGGGACCATCTCAGGTGCAGGAGTAAGAAGGTTCAGGTAAGGGTTTGATGACGTTCTGCATAACAGAGGGGCTGGTAAGCTACTCCCTATGAATCTTTGAAAAGAGTCAGATACAGAGAGACCATGTGCCCTCAATAAAACCAATGCATCAAGTTTCTCCCACACCTTCCCTCTTGTTCCAATGGCTTAAGGTTCTGGTCTTGATTTTCCCCCATCCTTTGGACCATCATGGAGCTCTGGATAAGAGAGCTGGATTCTGTATCAGGTTGTGTGTCAAATCCTGATTCAGTTTAAAGACAGGAGTGATTCATCAGTGAGCGGGTGAAGAGCTTTGCCCTTACCTGATGGGGTTCAGAAATGGATTCTAAGTTGTTCTCCTATCTAAAGGAACAGTAAGTGTGCACTGGGGAAAGTTACCTATGCTTCAGTGAAAAGAGCTGTTAAGCCAGCCACGATGGGAAGGGGGCTAATGAGGGAGAGAGGAGAGGAAAATATGAGAGACACCATGAAGAAGGGAGGGCTGTGGGACTAGAGGAGTTAACTATTTGTCGTCTGTCTGTCTATCCATCTATCTACCTACCTATCCATCCTTCCATCCATTCATCCATCCTTTTTGAGGCATTTTCACATAACCCCAGACTGGCTTCAAACTTGCTATATAGACAAGGACAAGCTCGAACTTCTGATCCTCCTGCCTCACTAGAGCTGGAGTAAGAGAAACTCCAGCTTCTCTTCCTTGGTAGTGGTTTGTGGGAAGTGGAGTGAGTCCTTATGGGGTTCTGAGAGAGGAGTTTGGGGCAGCCTTGTCTAGGAAGTCTCCAAAGGAGAAAAACAAGGGCCCAGGACCAATTACACCTTCTTAGGGATCTCCAGATCAACAACTGCTCCCTGAGCAACAGAGATGTCAGGATTGGGGAGAGAAGGACATTTTTCTTCTGAGGAAATACTTTTTTTCAGTAAACAATACCACAAACAACAGACACAATGTCTGCATATTTCAAGTAGGGCACACACCTCACAGCAGCTTTGGTTAAGGGAAGATATATCAATTACTTTTCTCGATGCCATGACCAACTACCTGATAAGTCACTTAAGGGAGGAAGGGTTAGTTTTGGCTTGTAGTTGGAGGGGATGCAGTCCACTACTGTGGGGAAGGCTTAGGAGATGGAGGCAGCTGGTCTCATTTCAGCCACTGTCTCAAACAGCAGAGAAGAGAAAGGAAGTGGGGCCCGACTATAAAACCTCAAGGCTTACTCCCAGTGATCTACTTCCACCAGCAAGGCTCCACAGTGCCAACCAGCTAGGGACCAAAGGTTCAAATACATGAACCTATGGTGGGCATTTCCCATTCAAATCTGAAGACTTAAAGGACCCAGGTGGACAGGAAGTGGCCAGCTCAGTCTGTGAGAAGGCTGCTTCCAGTAACACCCCATTCTCTGAGCTCTGGGTCCTCCTCCTTCCCAGCGATGGTGCAAATACCTAACCTCACATCCTAGAAGCCTGCCACCTGACACAAAGCATCCTCCTACCCATGCCAGAGCCTGTTGAGAAAAGAACAACCTTTTACTGGCAATGGGTGTCCCTGGAACAGTGCACCTCCAACACTCCTGTGGTTGTCATCAGAAGAGCCCTGCGCCCTTGTTCCTTGTACCTCTCCCTGCCAAGATCCTCACCTAGACTCAGGTCCAGCTTATAGTTGCTGGTTCTGAAAGGGGCCAGCCTGGGTGTGGTGGTGACCACGTAATCCTATACTGTGAAAGCATGTTAGGGGAAAGTCACCTCTGGGGGTGGGAGCTGCAAATGTAGCCCAGCTGGCAGCGTGCTTGCCTAGCACGCACAAGACCCTGGGTTCAATCCCCAGCACCACATAAACTCCACACACATTTGCCACTTTGTGCATCTGGCTTGACCTGCATGTTGAAGAAATGACCCTGCTGGCAGGCTTTGCAAGCAAGTGCCTTTAACCATGATCCCTCTCCCCAGCCTTTGTTGTTTGGAGGTAGGGTCTCCCTCTAGCTCAGGCTGACCTTGAACTCACAGCAATCCTCCTATCTCTGCTTCCCAAGTGCTGGGATTAAAGGTGTGCTTCATCACAAGGCTTCTCTTGATCTTTCTCAAAAGAGAGACACTTGTGTCCAAAGCTCTCTTGAGAATCTCCAATGCCACTTGTATCTGTTAAATTTTTATCTGAGGCTGAAATGGTATTAGCAGGGAAAACCCAAGCACAGGGCCTGGTCTGCAGTAAGTGGGTGCCAAGCAAGGACACAAGTGGATTTGGGAGGACTTGTATTACCCTTTCTTCTTGTGTTCCCTTCAGCCCTACTTATCCCAGGGTGCTTGAGGGTCTCCATCACCCTTCCTCTTTCTCTCCACTTTCTGGCTCCTGATTGTCCCACAGGTCTGGAGATCTCTGAGCCCCACTTCCCCCATAATCTCTGGGTGTCCCATGAGAGTCCAGTGGGTAGTTTTGTGGCCCATCCCCCTCATCTTGTCTCAGGTTCTGGCTGCCCTGTGGAGACCCAAGGATCCCCAAGGCCATCCCCACTTTCTGGGCCCCTGAATCTCCCCTGGGCCCCCAGGGGGGGTTCCAGGGTCCTTTCTTCCACTGTCTCGGTCCTATTGCCTCTCCTATTTTCTAGGTCTGGGCTGAGGGTCTCCAGGACCCCCTCCCCACCTCTCCCTCATTCTCTAGGTCTATGATGGCAGTGAGTGAGGGCTTGGTGTCTGGGCTCCCAGGGATGGGCCGAGGGGGGGGGGTCATGTTGCTGAAGGTCCGCTGAACTTGTGATGTTGCAGGTGCGTTTCTGCCCCCTGCACTACTGCATCAGAGGCCTTGTGGAGCCAAGCCCAGCTGCTGGACCTCAGCCATGAGCTCTTCCAGACCTGTGCACTTAGGGATGGTCTGAACCCCACTGTACCCTGAACCCGGTGGGTGACACCCTTAGGAACTTGGCCTGCAAGCTCTGCTGACCTGTCTGGTGGGGGTGAGGTGGGCAAATACCGCACATCTTTCGATTTCGAACTGAACTCAGATGTCTAGGCTTGAAGAAGGAGGGAGCCCCAAAAGAGGCTTCAGGATCTGAAAGAAGGGTGGGGGACATCCTCATTTCTGAACATCTCTGTGGAAGCTGGGAGAACTCAGGATGGCCCTGACCATTTCTGAACACTATGCACCACATTTCCTGTTTGCCAGTCAGGAAAAGTCACATGACCTGATGGGCATTAGTTCATGGAACAAATTGGTCAAATAGCTTGGTAGGAACATTAGAAAAGCAAGGGGGGAAATCTCTGCTATAGGGCATCGGGTGCCATTTAATGACGTTCTTGGTTTTTTGGATGGTGGAAGCTAGCCTGCTAAGTTAATATACCCCTCAGGTTTGGTTAAATCATTCACACACACACACACACACACACACGTTATGTATGTATGTATCAATCAGACTATTCGTGAGGAGGAAGGGAACCAGCAGAGGAAGAACAAGGAGAAAGTTATGGGAGGAGAATAAGAGTCAAATTCAATGATATGTGTGTATGAAAATATGAAACCTAGGGCTGGTGAGATGGCTCAGCAATTAAGGCACTTGCCTCCAGTGCCTAAGGCCCCGGGTTCAATTCCCCAGGACCCACATAAGCCAGACCCATAAGGTGGTAGCCCTAGTGCTCGCTCTCTATCTCTCTCTCTCTGCTTGAAAATGAATAAATAAAATATTTTTAAAAAGAAAGAAAAGAAAATATGAAACCTATTATTACTTTTTTTGAAACCTATTATTTCGAATGCGGACTAAATAGATAAAAAGAAACTTTCATTCAGTTGTTTACTCGACAAATATCCACCGAGTGCTGAAGACTCAAAATGCTCCAGGTCCTGTGCACACAGCTGCTGGCAATAGAGAGAAGGTCGCCGTAGTTCTCAGCACTCACATTGTAGAACAAGAGCCACGCTGAAGATAAAGAAGGGAAGTAACCAAGGTGCTTTCCACATATGACAAGCAATATGAGGAAATCACTCTGGTGCTGGGCTTGGGAGGGAATGGGAGCGGGCATTCTCAAGCTGAGCTGCTCAAAGAAGACGTTTTGAGAGCCAGCAAGATGAGAGGGCAAGATGAGAAGAATGTTCCAGAGCTAACAGCTAATGCAAAGGACCTGAAAGGCAAGACTTCACTGTGTTGCAGTGTATTGTGCTGAACACCACCATAAGGGTGTCTTGGAGGCCCACAAGGTGAAGAGCCTGGATTTTTTTCTGAATGACATGGGAGTCACTGGAGGATTTTAAGCTATAGGGTGACAGGGTCTGAAATGTTACGTGTTCGTGTATTATATATTGGGCAGAGGGATTGGAGTTAAAATAGGGTCTCATTCTAGCCCAGGCTGACCTAGAACTCATTGTACAGCCCAGGCTGGTCTCAAATTCACAGAGATCCTCTTAATTCAGCCTTCCCAGGGCTTTGATTTGTATTTTAACAGGATTCCTTAGTCTGTGTATAAACAGAGCAGAAGGCAGCAAGTGTTACACAGAAATGGCGCTGCAGTGATCCATCCAGGGTGGTTGGAGCACAGCAGAGACATGGGACTCGTTCTAAACGTGGGGTTAGAGCGAGTGAAAGAAACAGGACTAGGGATAGCTGTAGGAGACTGATTGGCTGGAGCAATTGGAAGGACAGTGGGGCCATGGAGAGGAGGTGGAAGACGGCTGGGAAGGGAAAGACTGAGGGGAGTGGGTTTGGGGAAGGGAGTCTGGAATTTCTTTTGGATATGCTAGATTTGAGATCCTTTGCTTTGGGTCTTTTGAGACCCAGGCAGCGTCTGACACTTGCTTTGGGCTCCTACAACTGCTTGAGGGCCCCTAGACCAATCAGGACATGGAGGAGACTGTGCTATCAAGTACCCAGGTTAGAGGGTGTTGCAGTCAACTTCTTGTTGCTGGCAAAAAGAACTGGACCAAAAGCAGATTGTGGGAGGAAAGGGTTTATTTTGGCTTATGGACTCGAGGGGAAGCTCCATGATGGCAGGGGAAACTGTGGCCTGAGGAGAATGGACATCACCTCCTGACCAACATCAGGTGGACAACAGCAGCAGAGAGTGTGCCAAACACTGACAAGGGGAAGCTGGCTGTAACACCCATAAGCCTGCCCCCAACAACACACCTCCAACAAGGTCCCAATTCCAAAATGGCCATCAGCTGGGGATCAAGCATTCAGAACACACTAAGTTTATGGGGAACACTGGAATCAAAGCACCACAGAGGGTGAGAGGAGTCAAGCTGGGAAGCAGTCCAAAGTGGTTTCAGCAGGTTCAGGAGCAAAGGCATGACCATGGGGGGGGGAGGATCACAAAGGCTGTCCTTACTTCAGAAGAGACCTGAGCTAGACATGGTGGCATGCCTATAATCCCAGTACTCGGGAGATAGAAACAGGAGGATCAGGAGTTCAAGGCCTCCACTGCACTGTGAATTTAAGTGCAACCTGGGCTATATTTATACAGGGATTGGGATTCCTCGCCAATGTACACACACAATACACCAAATGCACTGATAATTCTGGGATGTCTCTGGATTCTTGTCTTAGGAGTTTGAAGAATGA
Source organism: Zapus hudsonius (assembly GCA_004024765.1). Taxonomy (NCBI): domain Eukaryota; kingdom Metazoa; phylum Chordata; class Mammalia; order Rodentia; family Dipodidae; genus Zapus; species Zapus hudsonius. Next base: position 19,340 of record PVHP010024419.1, on the reverse strand, counting down.
ATCCTACTGACCAGAGGCTAAGGTTTAGAAAAATTTTATTATAGCTCAGAGCTACGGGAGAGAAAGCTTTAAGAGAAGGTAAGCTTAAAGGAAGGAAGGAAAATACAGCTTTTTCCCAGTGGAGCAAGAGGAGGTTTGAGAAGTCCAGAACTTAAAAAAAAAAAAAAAAGAAAGAAAAGAACTGTGGAGTTCTTGCTCAGGGAGACAAGAGGGGGTTTGAGAAGCTCACCTCAAGACTCGTGTTGGGATTTTGCATGTGGATGAGCGGCTGGTCTAGTAAGTTAGTCAAGTGCCTGGGGTTCAGGATCTCTGATAAAGGTCAATTTTCCCAGAAAGCTTCATTCTCTAGGAAGGGTCTTCTCAGAAAGAAATGAGCAGAGATAAGGAAAGGCTCGACCCTTCTGACATTATTCATCTACAGTAGTTTCCTCTGCAGGCCCAATGACAATTCCCCCATTTAGCTAAGAGAAGGCGGTTCATTTTGGGGCCCTGTCACCACTAAACTGCTTCAATGTGAGACACTGTCTCAAAGAAAAATAAATTCAACTTCGGCAGGACTGCACGACCACGACAGAGGGCAGGCAGGGACCCTCCCCGTTCCCCTCTCCCGCAGCGGGCACTCAGAACCTGAAAGTCAGCGGCGGGACTACAATTCCCAGAAGGCTCCGGGGCCAGTCGCCTACAACTCCCAGGTGCCCCAGGGCTCCCGCCTCAAAACGTTCCCAGCGTGCACTTGGCCGGCCAGGTTCTTTGGACGCCTTGCGCTCGGTTTTCTGTGGCGCTTGATTTCTTCGGACTTCCGCTTTTAATTCCCAAAATAGGACGGTTTTTAGGTTCCTGCTCCCCGTACGGGTGTGAGTTTGAGCTATGAAGGGGAAAGGCAGAGAAGGCGGGACTGCGCCTGCGCAGATCATCGCCAGGTCCGTGCGGCGCCCTCTGCTGGCGGCCAGGGGCGTAGCGGGCGAATTCTTGCATAACTCCTTCCAGGAAGATTTGCATGAGGTCTGGCTTTTAGACTGGTAACAGCGTTTTGAGAGGCAGAGGCAGGAGGATTGCCATGAGTTCAGGGCCAGCCTGAGTTCCAACAGTGACATACTTGTCTCTAGCACACACGAGGAAAGCTGGAGAGACTCCAAGGAAGACCACCAGCCCCCCAGGTCCAAACCCTCCATCGCCATCCAGTCTCCAGAACTTTCTCTGTCTGTATATTCTGAGATCCAGTCTTCCAAGGTGTCTTTTAAGAGGTTTGAGGATGAAGGTGATGGGGGACGGTGCTTTGGGTATGCATCAGTCTGGGGGAGGGTGAACTTTCTGGGTTCAGCCGAAGCCCTGGCCTATGGGACACAGGTGTGTCTGCAGCCTGGTCGTGAGGTAAGCTTCTTGTTTCGGGCTGTAGGATGCCAGAGATTAGTAGCACTTAATGAACAGGGTTCCTGGTGGTTCAGCCCTGTGCACCTGTCTCAGGTGCTCATTTGTAAAGTGATCATACTGGTACCTGCCACGGTGTTTATGAAGGTAAGTTGATTTCCCAAGAACAGTGCTTGGGATAGAGGACACTATACCAAACAAATGTCATTTTCACCTTACTGAGTCCATTGAGCCAGACCTAATTTTTACTTTAAAGCAAGCAGTGAGTCAAGAGTTTCTGAAGTTAAGACAGCCTAAAGTCCATCCATCTTAATGCTCTCAACTGGAGAGGCTGGGAGTATTTGGTTCTCAGGAAACGTTTGGCTGTGGAGGTATTTTTACTGTCACAGAGAAAGGGAGGGATGTAACTGGAACCTAGGAGTGTTGTACAGCCGTCTCCTGTGATTAGGAATTTTCAAATCAATGGCTCTTATTGCTCAGGAAGTAGGCAAGGTTCAAATATAAACACCTCCTAAATCAGGAAGTCCGGAATGGATGGAAGCCCAGGAAGGCTCAGGAAGTGAACAAGGCTCTGCATGTAAACACCTAGCAAGTCTTAGGAAGCTCCTGAAACTTGTTAAGTGTCACCAGGGTATAGAAGCAGTAAACTGGGAGAAAGCACGAGCCCTTCAGTGAGTTCCAAAGATGCAGCTTCCACCAGTCACCGCCTATGTGGGGGTGGAGCTGCCTTTGACTTATCTGAGCACTTATAATCCTTCACCTGTACTCCTGTAAGTAACTCTCGGTTAACATCACTGGTTCACAAAGCAAGGCTTGGGTGGAATTGTTACTTTGGGTGTTTGGGTTGCCTTCTCTGAGGTGAATAGACATTTGTTCTGTTCACATCTGCCCAGGAAAAGTTTAACACGGATGCAGCGAGCAGGGATACTGTAAAACACAGTTAGACAAGTAGCCTCCCTCTCACAACAGAATGAATCTGGCCCCAGATGTTGATGGTGCCATTCTGCCTTTGTTCAAGCATGTCTGTGCTGGTTTTCGTCTGCTTCAGAAGCATGATTAAATAAACAGATCTCCGCACTACTTTGAGTGGAAGTTAGGAAGGTTTGCCTCTAGCAGTATCGGTGGAGGATACTAAAGCCAGGCTCCACTTCTCCAGTTGTATGATCTCGTCTCTGACTCGACCTCATGGTGACAGGAGCTTCAGGGGCTGATGGCATTGTGTGCACCAGTCAGGAGACAGGACCCCATACTACCCACAGCTAGGTTGGCTCTTCCCACTGCAGTTAACACAATCCAGAAGAAACTCCCTCACAGAAATGCCCGAGGATTTGTCTCCTAGATCTTGTAGATGAAACTAGGGCAAGAATGTCAAATTAGGTCTGTGCCATACAGAAAGAGTGAACCAATCACAAAGCACAGGAACCTGGCTCCTGGGACTGTCTACTTAAACTATGTGGTTCTGAATATCAAAATTATTTAATAACAGGATTTACAAACAAGCAAAAAAGAAAAGTGAATAAAAGAACAAACCAGGGCAAGGGGTATAGCTCAGGTGATAGTGCTTGCCTATAGCATACAAAGGGCCCTGGGTCTGACACCCAGCACCCATAATCTAGATGTGGTGGTGCAGGCCTGTAATTCCAAAGGTGAAACAGGTTTGAGGCCAGCCTGGAATATATAAGGACCTAGTCTCAAGAAAAAAATCCTAATGAACCAGAGACTGAAGAATCAAAACCATGAATAAAGTCCATGCGTGGTGGTGCATGCCTGTAATCCCAGAACTTGGGAGGTAGAGGCAGGAGGATTGCTGTAACTTCAAGGTTAGCCTGGTTGTGCGTATGAAGTTCCAGTCCTGCCAAGGCTAAATCCCATCTCAAAAACTAAAAAGGGTATGTCTAAATAACAGCGTATGAACCCTATGGAATATCATACAGCCTTTGGAGACATAGAGTGAAGAAAGCAATATACCCATCAGTATGATCTCTTCGTAGGTATGAGCATAACACGTGTGTGTCATGTGAGACAGAGATATTTCTAAAAGGACCCAAGGAGGACATATTTTCTACTTGGGCTTTTTGTTTTTCAAGGTCATCTCATCTAGCCCGGGCTGACCTGGAATTCACTATGTAGTCTCAGGGTAGCCTTGAACTCACAGCGATCTTCTTACCTCTGCCTGCCGAGTGCTGGAACTAAAGGCCTGTGTCCAGCCCAGCTTCAGCTCAGGCTTTTTTAGTGTATGTGTATGGGAGCTTGTCAGAGGACCACCTTGGGCTGTTCCTCGCCTTCTTGGCTGTTTTGAGACAGGGTCTCCTTTGTTTGCTGTTGTGACTGCCACACCAGCTGGCCCACGAGCTTTGCCATAGACAAGTTGAGAGCATCCAGCTTTACATGGGCTCTGGGGATCTGAACTCTGATTGATAGGCTTACGCAGCAAGTGCTTTTAATTGACCCATCTCCCAAGCCACAAACCCTTAGCTTTTAAAAACAGAGCCCACATTTAACCATTAGCTGGTATGTATGATAAGAAGCCTGAATACAAGGATGGAACCGTCCAAGAAGAATGATTGTTTACGATGATCTAAGGAGCTCACCACAGGTGGCACAGAAAGAAAAGGTGGCAGAGCTGAGCTACTCATGAAAGAGACAATATGAAGACCAGCAAATCAACAGAAACTTGTTCATGCATCTGTCCAAAAAAGTGCATTCATATAATAAAGACATTAAATACTCAAAATAAGAGATTAAGGGAATAAGCAAATTAGGTTTTCTCTTTTTTAAAAAATTATTCTCAGCCTTCTGGCTAAAATCAAGTGTTAAAAACTATACCTGTTAAACAGCAAAATCTGCAGTAGACCCCACTAAACGGAGGGATACATAGATTTATCCACACATGCATTGATATGTATATTAATGCTGACCAGAACACATGCACAGATATACATACATTTACAATGTGCACATAGGAGACACACATGTCCAGACATAATCCTGCCCCATTCATATGGCTGGCACTTTAGTACTGGTATTCCAGTATCAACAGGAATATCAATGACACAATCTACTATAAATTTTCTTAGAGTTTGTAACAATTTATTTATATCACTTTCTATATAAAGGATTTTCTAAATTTATTTGTCAGGGTCAACCTAAAATGCAGTCCTCAAGACAACCACAAACACAGATATGTGTGCTTATTACAAGTTTTTTGTCAGTAATGTTCCTCATGTATGTAAAGCTTGATGTGATACACAGCTATTTTCTGCAATATAAATTGAATGATGTGCAATTAGATGTTTAGAACATTCTTTTCAAGTAACTAAAGGAGTGCATTTCATTTGGGAATGTGGCGCTAGCCTAGGAACTAATTTGCCAGTAAAACTTTCACATAGTAACTGCAAATGTAGGGATTGTCTCTGGAATGAGTTGCTGGAACTCAGTAAATCCTAGCCATGGTGAAGACCTTCCCTCAGTCAGAACATACTCTCCTGGACTCAACACACATGAATTTGATGATGATCCTTCAGTTGGGTCACATGACTGAAGGAATTCTCAATCCTGGCATTTCAAAGGTTTCTCTGCAGCGAGTTCCTCGGTGGGATGTCAACCGTGACTCACATTTGTGACCAAGTCTCACCCTAGTCTAAGTGACCCAATGTCTATGAAGTGCCACTGCAGATCTTTCCACATTCGATGGACACACAGGACAGACTCAGAAGCCAAGGCTACCCCAGTGACTACATCCGTAAGACCTGTGACCTCAGGTATGACTATGTATGACTGAACAATTTCCACATTGTGGCACTCCTAAGGCTTCTCTCCAGCATGACTCTGTTGATGAGATATCAAGTCTGACTTCTGCAAGAAGGACTGCCCACATCTGTCACAGATAAAAGGTGTCTCCCTCCTGTGAACCAGCTGATGTTTGTAGAGAACTGACCTGCTACTGAAGGATTTCCCACATTCGCTGCACACGTAAGGTTTCTCTCCTGTGTGAGTCCGCTTATGCTCTTGGAGTTGGGCCTTAGTACAAAAGGCTTTCACACAGCTGTGACATTTGTAAGGTTTCTCCCCAGTGTGCATCAGACGATGCAGCTTCAGTTCAGATGGGTAGTTAAACGATTTCTCACAGTCACTGCATTTGTAAGGCTTCTCCCCTGGATGAATATTTTCATGCCTGCCAAGTGTTGACTTCTGATTGAAGGCCTTCCCGCACTCTGTGCACACATAAGGTTTCTCTCCAGTGTGAATCCGAGAGTGTGCCTTCAGTTGAGATGTTTTACTGAAGGATTTCCCACAGTCGGTGCATTTATGGGGCTTCTCCCCGGTGTGAGTTTGGTAATGCACCTTCAGTTGGGACGGATAGTTAAACAACTTCCCACAGTCACAGCATCTGTAAGGCTTCTCGCCAAAGGGAATTTGTTGGTGGGGCATCAATGCTGACTTTGGGAAAACTGTCTCACATTTCTGAGAAACAAAAGGCTTCTCTCTAGTGTGTACTATCTTGTGTTTACGAAAACTCGACCTACCGCTAAAGGCCTTCCCACATTCGGGGCACACATAGGGTTTTTCGCCTGTGTGAATTCGCATATGCACTTGGACTTGTTCCTTGGTAGAAAAGGCTTTCCCACATTCGCTGCACTTGTAAGGTTTCTCCCCTGTGTGAGTTCGAAAATGTGCCTTCAGCTGGGACATTTTACTGAACAGTTTCCAACACTCACGACATTTGTAAGGCTTCTGTCCAGTGTGATTTAGACAATGCACCTTCAGTTGGGACGGGTAATTAAATGACTTCTCACAGTCAGAGCACTTGTACGGCTTCTCCCCTGTGTGAACTTGACAATGTACCTTCAGTTGGGATGGATAATTAAACGATTTCCCGCAGTCACTGCATTTGTAAGGCTTCTCTCCCGGGTGAATCTTCTCGTGTCTGCTGAGGATTGATTTCTGATTGAAGGCCTTCCCGCACTCAGAACACACATAAGGTTTCTCCCCTGTGTGGATCCGATGATGCACCTTGAGTTGAGAAATTTTACTAAATGACTTCCCACAGTCACGGCACTCAAAAGGCTTCTCGCCTGTGTGAATCTGACTATGAACCTTCAGTTGGGATGGAAAATTAAATGACTTCCCACAGTCGTGGCATTTGTAAGGCTTCTGTACCACGTGACTCTGCTGATGGGATGTCAACTCCGACTGCTCTAAGAAGGCCTTGCCACACTTGTCACAGACAAATCTTTCTCCTGTGTGAATCTTCTCATGTTCTTGGAGCTGGGCTTTCATACAAAAGGCTTCTCCACAGTGACTGCATTTGTAAGGTTTCTCCCCGGTGGGAACTGAATGATGGACCTTCGGGTGGAATGGGTGACTAGATGATTTCCCACAGTCGTGACATTCACAAGGCTTCACTCCAATGCTAGTTCCTAGAGGTGATGTCAAATCTGTCTTGTGGAGGAAGGCTTTTCCACATTCACGAGAGATGAAAGGTGCCTCTGGAGTGTGAGTGGTTTCCTGTTTCCCCAAAGCTGATGTGCTGCAGAACACCTTCCCACATACAGTGCCTTCATCTGCTTTCTCCTTGGAATGACTTTTCTGCTGTGGAGGTGGTAGTTTATGGCTCAGAACTTCTCCATCCAGAGCGCCTTCACACGATTCCTGTCCTCTGTCAGAAATCACACGGTCAGCATCCCGAGAGCCTCGCATGAAGAGCTGACCAGATGCAGCCAGGTCACTCTGCTGTCTTGTGACGTTGATTTGATTCTGACCATTTGAATCTGGGTTTGGTTTCAAACTTTTCAGGAGTAAGTATGACTTTGGAGCTCCCTTTTGTGCAGAAGTGAGGTGGAATCCCAAAGCAATGGTTTCTCTGGGCGTTTTATAGCCCTTGTCTGTGCTCAGTGTTTTCCTGCTGAGGAAAGCACTGGGGGTTGAGGATGGGATCTGGATTTCCGGATCTCTCTTCGCAAGGACAGCATCTTGGCACAGTGCTAAGATGGAAGACCAAGAACCACCTCTTGTGATGTCACTTGTCATACTAATCTGAACTGAGGCTTTTTTGTGAACTTCTTGCTGTGGGGTGTCAAGCCTCAGTTCTCCTGGGAGAAGAAAGATATGAAGGGTTAGCTGCAGTGAGTGGAATGGAAGAGGAATCACAGCTCACTGAGTCTGAACACAAAGAGATTTCACGAGTCAGCTATTAATGAGCCTGATGATGCCGTCAATGAACAGAAACATTTCCCCAGTCCTGATGTGCCAAACACTCATCTCTACCTCACTGAACATGGACCGGACAACTTAGCCTTGGAGATGAAGCAATGGAAGCAGAGAATGCTTACATCAGTGACCAAGATCTCTTGCTTTAGTGAAGTCCACCAGAAGCACCATGATGACCTCAAATGAAAATGGAATACATTCGGCTGGGGCCAGGCTCAGTGGCTAACGGTGCTTGTTTACAAATGGAATTCATAAGTCACATAAGGAAAACATTGTCTAAAAAGAAAATAAGGAGCTGATCTATACCGATGCCAGTGAAATTATAAAAATGTCATGCAAATTGTGTATTCAAACAGAAAAGTGACTAAATTCTAAAATAATAAAGTACACTAGCACCAAGAGAGAAGAGCACAGATGCCCAGAGGAAAAGATTTGGATGGGGCTGATACCAATTTCTGATCTCCCAAATGAAGAAAGAGAGTCACCTCACAGGAACCATCCTCCAAAGAGCTAAATAAAGTAGAGGGTGCAGTTTAGGTACAGGGACAAGTGACATTCATATAGAAACCATCACAATGCACTGAGAGAAACAAGTGTTCTAAGTGGAAGGGCCTTTAAAGAATATCTGCCATGACAGTGGAGGGACCTCAGCGCCCTGAACCCAAGGTGCCAAGTCAGGGGAAAAGAAGAAAGAAGATCCAGCTCAGAGAAGACAATCAAGGAATTCAGGGACAACCAAAAGAAAAGCAAAAAACAAAGACAGAAAATGATAAAACACTCCCAAAAGCAGTGTACACATAGAAAACAGCAAAACTGAGATGCTATAACTGTAGCAATTAGAACACTTAAAATTACCACAAGGGAACAGCTCTTTAACCAACCACATGGGCAATGTGGTAGCAACTTGGATAATGTCAGGTACTCACAAAAAAGATGTGAAAATACAAATTCTTGTGCATTTTCTGGTGGGAATGTCTACTGATAGAGCCATCACAAGAAGATGGTTGAGTTAGCCGACTCAGGTATATTGCACGATCAGTTCAGCTAACTCCCATGTGCACACCTTTACAAAGTCTAACCCAGTCCCCTTCCCAGACTGATGACAGTGTCGTGCAACATTAATTGGACAAACTGAAAGGAAGCATCTGAGGTGAGAACTCCTGGGATACAGTGAGTTAAGCTGATGATGTCCCTTCAGCGTCACTCACCTGGACATCTCTGATGGGACAGAACAGTCTCCTGCACCTGTGTCTTTTTTCCTTTCTCCATCCTATAGATGGCTTCTGGGCTAGGAATGGGGTAACCTGTGAATTGTAAGAATGCTAGATTTGTGTGCCGTTTCTTGCCTTTAACAGACCATTCAATAAAACTTTGCATTGCCTCATTGGAAAAAATTATCATTTTCTACTGGGTATAAAGTAATACTTGTAGGCAGACAGAAGGAATGAAGGATCAGCACAAACTAAACCGAAAAGCAGGACATACTTCTGACATCCCACCAGGTTCTACAAGAGTAAAAAGGAGTTCTCAATGAGGTCCATCCATGACTCCCTGGCCAGCTGTGCTCACCCACTGACAGGAGGTGGCTGTAGATCTCCAACATCACTTCCTGGTACAGGTATCTCTGGAGAGGGTCCAGTTGCTGCCACTCCTCCCAGGTGAAGTCCACGGTCACATCCTCAAAGGACAGCTGTCTCTGTAACAAAGGACCCCCAGGTCACTGTGAATCACCCACCACTGAGAAATGGAAAGACCACACATAAAGACGTATATTTAACAACTTTTTACCAAAATGAACAAAACTGCATGGAAAAAACACCACAAGGAAAATAGAAAGACACGAGGAAAAGACAAGCATCTGGACTATAAAGGAGACTCAGGGAGAAAAAGTCCTTAAAAATACCAAAAACATGAAAGAAAAACGAGAAAATAGATTACTTAAAGAAAGGAAATGGAAGGCTGTGGAGATGGCTCAGTGATAAAGGCGCTTGCCTGCAAAGCTAAAGGAACCGAGTTCGATTCCCCAAGACCCACGTAAAGCCAGATGCACAAGGTGGTGCATGTGTCTGGAGTTCATTTGCAGTTGCTGGAGGCCCTGGTGCACCCATATCCCTCCCCCCCTTTCTCTCCCTCCCTCCCTCTCTCTCTCTGTCTGTCTGCATCTTTCTCTCTCTCAAATAAATAAATATATTTTTAAAAAGGAAATGGATATAGATGCCTCTCAAGCACTTAAATCAGCCATAAGATAAATATAAATTGAACCTGGGGGGGAGGAGATGCCATGACTTCAATGATCAGAATGACAATAATCGATATGACTTGTGATCTTTTACAGAGCTACTGATAAACACATTGTTGGGTCTACACGCTCAGCAATGGAAATGCTAGGTCACAGACAATATATGTTTCACAAACGACTGTAGTTTTCCAAACTGACTAATCTGTACTTTTACCAGCAACACCAAAAGCATCCCTCCTGCCTCCTCAGTACATACCCATGTCTACACTGGCAATATTGGTGTGGTTAATTACACACTCCTGTGCAGACAGCCATGGCGACTGTATAGTGATTTCCCACAGAACTAAGAACACTGGGCATCTTCCTGGGTCTTCAGAACTATGTAAGTAAGTCTTTGGCTCACTTCCAACTAGGTAAAAAAATTGAAACAAAGTATACTACTACTACTACAACAATAAAACCTTTTCAATATTCCCTGACAGGTTTTGTCACTTTTATGTGTAAGAAGGAGCTTTTCACACTGGGTGTCTTGGCTCTCACCTAAGTAGGTAATTTCCGTGACAGCAAGGAAAGTGGACAGCCTTAAGAGGGAGTGAGAGAGAAGTGAACAGCATGACTAAGGATCATGATTTGCTGAATAGATTCAGACAAGAGAGGAAAAGAAGTGATTGGTGGACTTTGCACAAAATAATCTCATGTATCATCTTAATTTTTGAAATTCACATATATTCATTCAGAAAATTACATTTCAAGATATCTCCAACATCTGTGAATAAAGACCACATGCCCTGAAAAAAAGTGCTAAAAATCAAAAAGAGGGCTATAGACATGGCTCAGTGGTTAAGGTGCTTGCCTGCAAAGCCTAGCAGCCAGGGTTCAATTCCCAGTACAGAGTGACACATGCATCTGGAGTTCGTTTGTAGAGCCTGGAGGCCCTGGGTGCATCCATTCATATTCTCTCTCTTTCTCTCCCTCTCTCCTGCTTGCAAATAAAAATATGTTAAAAACTCAAAAAGCTTAAGATTTCTTCTAAAAAGAATAACCACATGCCTGTCATAGTGGTGCACATCTTTGATCCCTGCACTCAGGAGGAAGAGATAGGAGGACTGCCATGAGTTCAAGGCCACCTGAGCCTACATAGTGAGTTCCAGATCAGCCTTGGCTACAGCGAGACCCTACCTTGAAAAGCAAACCAAAAAAAAAAAAAACAGTTATCAGAAAGGTGGAAAGCAATAATAAACTCTCCCAGAAAAGAAGAAGAAAATGGAATGTTTCTGTAGGAACCTTTTAGAATGGAAACAAATACGTAAAAGAATGATTTTCAAAGACAGGTGTGGTGGTGCACACCTTTGATCCCAGCACTTGGAAGGCAGAGGTGGGAGGATCACCATGAGTTCAAGGCCAGCCTGAGACTACAGAATGAATTCCAGGTCAGCCTGGGTTACAGCCTAGCTCAGAAAATCAAAAAAAAAAAAAAAATGAAATGTATGTTTGGAGGAGATTGGAAGGCTTCAGGAGGACAGAAGAATGCCCAACCTACAATGCGACGAGGCTGAAGGCAAATGTAGTGAAAAGTTAAATATGACATCTGACACATCTGAGCACTTCATACACACAGACACACATTTATTACTTTGCTTAAACACCGCTATCTATGGTATTTATTCTGCTTCTGCATGACATCCTCATGAATGTATATATGTATGTATGTATATGTATGCATGTACACGCAGATATATGTATGTTCTCTAGGACTGCTTGCCATGCAGCCAGCTCCAAGGAGCTCCTGTAGGACGCACACAAAATCAGAGTAGCCATGAACTAGAAGAGAAACCCACAGGACTCAGGGATGTGGACACAGGATAGCAAAGGAATCAGCTGACAAAGCAGGGAGCAGCAGGGCAATACGGCACGTGGAAAGCCAAGAGAACAGCCTGGTCTAGCCTATATCGACTTAGAAAAGTAGCAAGAGAGGCTTCCAGTGGAGGAGGAAACAACACAGCCCAGCGAGCACACTGCCTGGCTTTAACCTCAGGCTGGCTCCTTGCTGAGCATATGAACTTGAGCCAAGAACCTGCCCCTGTGTGCTTCGCCCTTTCTTCTGTGAAATGGGGACAGCAGCCACAGCTCACAGTTCTGAAGACTAGCACTGCGCCTGGGACACAGGAAATCCCTAATGAATGGATGAAGTCACTGCTGCTGCTAGTAGCTGATGATCATTTCATGTTATGGAAAGCCCATTCACACACTTGGAAGAAATCTAAAATTATTGATAACAAGGCAAAATAGTTGTGCATGAGAACAGAATGCATGAACAGGCAGCTGTAGCTATAGTTCACACACTCGTGAGCATTACGGAGAAGATCAATCTAACCAGAACTGGACCCACTTCTTAGAGAGGCGGGTGTGGACACCACGCACTGGGGAATTAGGTATGGTAGTAGGTGATGCAGATCTGTAATCCCAGCACTGGAGACAGAGGCAAAAAGGGTCTGAATGTCAGGACAGCCTGGACAACATAGTGAGCTCCAGGCTACCCTCACCTACAAAGTGAGACACTGTCTCAAAAATATATGAGTTTTTCTTTTTTAAAAAAAATATTTATTAACAGAGAGAGATAAGCACAGATGGAGAGAATGGGCATGTCAGGGTCTCCAGCTACTGCAAACAAACTCCAGATGCATGTGCTACTTTATGAATCTGGCTTTATGTGAGTACTGAGGAACCCAACTAGGGTCCTTAGATTTACAGGAAAGCACCTTAACCGATGAGCCACCTCTCCAGCCCCACTCCTGTTTGTATTTCTTTCCACAGTCTCACATATTGCAAGCTGGATTAAACTCAGTAGGTAGCCAAGAATGACTATGAACTCCCGCCTCAACCTTCCAAAATACTGGGAGGACAGGTGTGCACCACCACATCCAGTTTACGAAGTACCTGACCAGCACCTAGCAACTCAGCTATGGCCCAGTCTCCAGCCCACTCTTCACAGACTCAAGACCATCTCAGGAGTAGGGCATCCTGTGTCTGCACTTAAGATCTGAGAAACCAACCATGGGGAAACGTCTGCTTGCCTCAGGTGATCCGTGTGGTTCAGCTAATAGCTGGGTCTTCTGGCAGACATTCATGTCTGCGGCCATGTCCCCTTTGCACTTGTCTTGGTCTTCTTGCTGACAGATCCAGACTCCTCAGGAAGCAGAGCTGCTGAGGCACAAGGGAAATACTGTAGCCTGAATGACGGGAGTGGTCCCAGAGGCTGTGTAGAGACAATGGGAAGCCCTGAAAGGCAATAACCATGTGGTCACTCACCCAACATTTGCCCATAAATTCCTGAAGCCCCAAGTTAAAGGTCACTATGTAGGCACCTGAGCAGACAAGCTCAAATAAGTCTTACTCTCGTTCTCATTATTAGGTTAAACAAATAAAAAACACCCATGACTTTGGACTAACATTAAGGTTTCATTCCATCTCCCCCAACTTTGACTGTCAGACCAGCAAGATATAATTTAGTGGCTTCCAAAATAAGAACACAAGTGTTTATCTTAGGGACCCAGAGCTCAATTCCAGATGAAACTCACTGAGCCCTCAGTACCTGCCTGGTAGGTAGTAAATAACAATGAAATTCAGCAAGCTGCCAACTTGATTTTTATTCAATTTCAAACCATCTTTTCAGTTATATGTCATAAACATTACCACACTACTATTTTCGACCAGACAAATGAGGGTGTATGCGATCACATAATTTGTTCAAAGGAAATTTAAGTGGAAGAACAAGAATGTCAGGGTCAAGTCCAATTCATTCTAAAGGACCTGATGGCCACACTATCCCATATAGTCCCCTCTGTGGTCAACATCTAGAAACAACTTTTGTGTTTCCTGCTGCCTTCAAAGAGCTGAGGAAAGGGAGGTGACAGCTAATTCTTCATCCTAATATGAGTTTCTAGATATGTCCATACATGATAAATTACACACTCTTAACACAACATTCATTGACCCCCCCCCCAAAAAACACACCCAGGACACAGGATCGCCATTCCCTGAGCACATCTTGCCTGTTCATAGTCACCCTGGCACACCAAGGACTTTCAGTAACCTCCAGTGAGTGGACCACAGGACACCATACTTACAAACTGCCTCCAATTTAGGCACACCCCAGGCTTCTTAAATCGCTATTTTCATAGCCAACAATGTTGCCCAGAGACTGACAATTACTGGCTTCCAGAGATCCCAAATAACCCCCAAAATACAGGGTCCAAATATCAGATCCTAATATGCCAGCATCCTCATTCTGCTCAACTGCCAATCACCATGTGTAGAGCGTCCTAAACAGAGGCTCACTAATAAGACATCCAACGAGGATCCTATTACTCCTGCACAGTGGCCTGAAGAATGAGAATAGCTTTAAAACTTGCCTTTCTTTGAACTGGGCATGATGAGAATGGCCCACACCTGTAATCCCATAGTCAGGATTCAGATGAAGGCCAGCTGAGTCCAGTGAATGAGTTCCTGGCCAGCCAAGGCTGCCCACCAAGAAACTCTCTCCAAAAGCAAAAACAAAACAAAACAAAACAAAACAAAATGTCTTTTTTTGGCTGTAGCTCCAAACACAAAATCTACAGAAAATGAGGTGGCCTCCCAACAGAATCCCTGGACCATGGATTCTTACAGCACCAAGGCTTCCATCCCAGTTCTGGTAGCTAAGGCCCAGAACTAATGTATATATATACATTTATCTCCTGGCTCTGTTTCTACCCCTCTATAAATGTTAACTCTGATATAGGCAAGGTATACACAGATACAGAAAGCCTGCATCTCCTCAGACTACGTTCAAACTGTGGGTAAATTAAGTTTTCCATATATATAGATATAGATATATAGATACATGAAACTGTATTATATATAATGGCATTTTCTATTTATGCAGACCAGCGTTTACAGCACATGAAGTCCTTATGGACAGGCTTCTGTAACACTGCCCCCCCCCAACAAAACAGCGCAGGGACCCCAGGCCTCCGTCCTCCGCTCCACCTGCCGCCCCGAGCATCCCACCCTCCTCACCCCACGGTCACCCTCCACCCCGAAGCACCAGCTCCCCAAGCGTGATTCCCGCCCGAGTGTCCCCAGGACCGTCCACGGTCCCCGTGAACAACTCCGATGGGCCACGGCGTGAAATCGACACGAAAGTGACTTGGAAGTGACGTGACGAGATGCAGACTCGCGGAAAACCCGCAGAGAAAGGGATCAAATGAACCTGTCAATCACCCAGCTGGACCGCAGAGCCTCCCCCCGCATCCGGGTCCTCGGAACCCCATCCCGCATCCGGAACCCCCCGACTCAGCGACACCGACCTCACAGCGCCCCCGCCCCCTCCCACCCTCACCTCGGAGCCTCCGCGCCACGCCCGCAGCCCACTTCCGCCTCACCGAAGCCCACTTCCGCCCGCCGAGATGCTGAAGGCCCCCCCGACGCTAATTTTCCAAATCTCCCCCTCGTCACCACGATTGAAGATCTAGACTACAGAGTCTCGCCCCGCCACTTCCTGTTTGTTAGAATGACGTCAGGATCTCCAGGGCCGGCGTTGAGCTCTACGCATGCCCATGGGCACTTCCGAAGCTACGACGGCGTGCCTGCCAATAATCATCATGGCGCACGGAGTGGTTCCGGTCCTGCAGACTGTCATGGCGGCGCGCACAGGATAACACTGGAGGCCGCCATCAATGGACCTCCATTCCGTACAGCCAGGGAAGCTGATGGAATGCCAGAGTAAAAATCTACTGAGGACTCAACAGTTGCCCGGGGATCCATCTAAGAGGAACCTTCATGGCATAGTCTGAAAAGTTACTTTTCTCTGTATTTTCAGGCTCAGACTTTTTCCATCATCCACTCCGCTGCAGCGACAAGACACGCCCCCGGGGGAGGGGCTTCTCCCCTCTGCTTACCTGGGAAATCCACCTGCCATCCCAAACCCCACTGAAGTTGGTGCCTCTCCTCTGACCTCTGCGCTACCTGTGTGAGCTGACGCGTTATGGACAAATGTCATGTCTCCGGGTGGGACAATCCCATGCAAAGTAAGTGATACCAAAAAACCAAAGTAACACATCCTCACCGAGAACGGTCTGCCGCCTGTGAGAAGCACTTCAGAGGAAATTCTGAAGAATTTCTAAGCTCTCCAGTAATAACTATATACGGCAGACTTAATGAGGACATGAATACACAGCGGAATGAAACCCAAGAGAGCTCAATTAACAGAGAACTCAAAGCACTTGAAGGAATTCAAACAGGATATGAACGAACACATGAATGACCTCCAGAGAAGAAACACAATCAGTCAAATCCTGTAATCCCATAGTCAGGATTCAGATGAAGGCCAGCTGAGTCCAGTGAATGAGTTCCTGGCCAGCCAAGGCTGCCCACCAAGAAACTTTCTCCAAAAGCAAAAACAAAACAAAACAAAACAAAATGTCTTTTTTTTGGCTGTAGCTCCAAACACAAAATCTACAGAAAATGAGGTGGCCTCCCACCAGTTAAATGACATCAAACCAGGAGTGGATGGTGTGGGTTCACCCACACTGTGCAGGGAAAGAGTGGGGCGCCTGGAGAAGTCAGATGCCTGGAGTTACTCCCTCCCTCGCCCACACCACCTCAGGCCTCCACTAGGTGCCAGAGGGGACATGTGAATTCGGGTGCAATTGTGGAAAGATGCTGACATATGGGGACTTCGCTGGCAGCTGCAGGATTCGACCGGGGGAGGGAGGGGAACTCGTATTCTTCATGGATTCTTCTCCAATTAAATTATATAATCTTCAATAAGCTGAGTACAAATACGGATACGTATGCGTGCGTGTTCTCTCTCTCTCTCTCTTTAATAAAAGATTTGTATCTTTAATAAAATCTCTAAGGTTGATTCATACCCACTCTTCCTGTAATTCATTTCTGTGTCAAAGTCATCAATCCTGGGTTTGCCTGAGTTGAGATCTCTAAGTCTAGGGAACTCCTCAGGTAACTGAGGGTGACAGTTTGGAGCTGTGTCTCTGTCCCTTCACTGCTGAGGAGTATTATAAATTTCTTCATATAGTATTGTGATAGCTCCATACTTCTTAAATCCCTCTTTAAATTTGTTAAAAGTCACATTGGTTAGCCATGTTATTTTAGTAAAAGTAAAGTTTTTGAAGAATTTTTTTAATGAGTTAAAAAATAATTCAAAGAAACTGAGGTCCACTTCAATAGATTCCACTTTAAATTCTCAGCACTTTGAGCAGGAAATTGGGAGGCATGGAGATGAAATGACCCTGTTCACAGAGGGTGCGAACCATCCAGGTCAGAACTCTTGTGACATGTTTTGTTGGTGTGTTTTGCTTTGTTTTGTTTTGAGACAGCATACAGTCTCAGCTATGTAGTTGAGGATGACCTTGAATTCTTTTTAAAATATATATATTTTATTTATTTACTTGCAAGCAGAGAGATACAGACAGAGAGAGACAGAGAAAGAGAAAGAGAGAATGGGCATTCCAGGGCCTTTAGCCACTTTGTGCATCTGGCTTATGTGGGTCCTGGGGAATTGAACCTGGGTCCTTAGGCTCTGGAGGCATGCTCCTTTACCACTGAGCCATCTCTTCAGCCCGATGACCTTGAATTCTGAAGTGCTGGGATTATAAACAAGAGGCACCATGAAAAATACAAATGCACTGGGAAATTCATTTTTACAGAAAAACAGTACTGGTTGGATATCCTTTATCCCAAATGTATGAATATAGAAATGTTTTACATTGTGGACTCCCCCTTCCCTAAAGTTTGAAATAGTTCCACAGACTTAGCAAGCTGATGGCATCTAATCCAGAAATCCAAACTCCAGCTTGGGTATGGTAGCACACACCTACAATCCCAGCACCTGGAGGTGAAGGATAGGAACTGAGAAGATGGCTACATGGTAAAGTTTGCCCTGAAAGGAGGAGGATCTAAGTTTGGATCCTGAGTGTCCACGTAAAGAAGCTGGGTACAACCGTCTGTTAACTCCAGTGCTGGGGAGGTAGAGACAAAAATATCCCCCCTGGGGCTTGCTGGTGCTTGTTAATCTAGTTAAATTGATGGGATCCAAGCTCAGTGAGGGACCTCGTCTAAAACATGAAGATGGAGAGCAACTGAGGAAGAGATTCAACATTGACCTCTGGCACACACACGCGCGCACACACACACACACACACACACACACGCATACATGCACACCAGAGAGAGAGAGACAGAGACAGAGAGACAGAGAGAGAGAAAAGAAAGGAAGAAAAGAAGGAAAAAATTGAGATGGTTTAAAAAGTTGGGAGACTTCAAAGCATTTTAGATTTTGAATTTCTGGATTAAAAATCCTCAATCAGTATAAAGCACATTACTAGGGCTGGAGAGATGGCTCAGCGGTTAAGGCACTTGCCACCAGTGCCTAAGGCCCCCAGTTCAATTCCCCAGTACCCGCATAAGCCAGACCCACAAGGTGGTGGCCCTGGTGTGCTCTCTCTCTGTCTCTCTCTCTCTCTCTCTCTCTCTCTCTCTCTCTCTCTCTCTCTCTCTCTCTGCTTGAAAAATGAATAAAAAAATATTTTTTAAAAACACATTACTACCTGATTATATGAAAGTCCGAGGGGAGCTCCTACTGGTAGATGTGTCTTTTATAGTGGGCCATTATTTTTGTCAACAAACTGAGTGATGTTTGGACACCTGGTATGGATGTGTGTGCCTGTATTTATGTACATATGTATGTCACATACAAGAATATATACATATAAATACATGAACTGGCTGTATGTTTTTGATCATGGAGGGAGGAGGGGAAGCACTGTAAACAATAAAGGAATAATAGGGGAAATTATAAACAATTTCACGTGGATTTCAGAGACATGATTAACAAATACTACCTGTGAGGTAGTTAGGCATCAGCAGGCTGGGAAGGCTCTGGGGTTGGTTGTGGTCCTCATCTTCAATAGCCCTGAAACCAACTGCAGGACCCTCGTCACCAGCAGAGGAATGAGCCCCGAGCCCTAGCTCTGCCCCTATGCTCTGCCCAGAAGCATCCACAGGTATCTACACCTGGTCCTAGCAGCCCTGGGGCTTTGCAAGTCACTATATGGCAAGGGACTTCCTGACAAGGAATGAAGACACACTCCTGCTCCCTCCAGCAAGAGCCAGTCTCTCAGGACGTCCATGGACTCGTGGTCGTGATGGTCGCTGCTGTGCTCAGCCTGTGCTCTGCTCTTTATCATGAACCCTGTCTTTCTGCTCTGTGCTCTGAGGCTCTGAGGAGCCTAGGGCCATCCAGGCCGGCATCCGGTGACATCACCAGGAGAGGACCATCCAGGCCAGCATCCGGTGACATCACCAGCAGAGGACCATCCAGGCTGGCATCCAGTGACATCACCATCCAGGCCAGCATCCGGTGACATCACCAGCAGAGGACCATCCAGGCCAGTATCTGGTGACATCACCATCCAGGCCGGCATCCGGTGACATCACCAGCAGAGGACCATCCAGGCTGGCATCC
>PVHP010024418.1:0-26464 GCA_004024765.1 Zapus hudsonius | reverse complement strand
TACGGAGGTTGGTATCTGAGCTGTTGTTGCGATCTCTTTTCTGTTACCTTGCTTGTTCTCTGTTCCTTTCCTGGGGTCGGTTGCTTGTCTCGTCTGCATGGGATATCTCATGTAGTATCTTTTGAAGGTTTGGCTTTGTGCTCAAGTAATTATAAAGCTGATTAGTCTCATAGAATACTTTAATTCCTCCATCAATTATGATGGATAACTTTGCTGGGTAGAGTAGTCTAGGTTGGAATCCGTTCTTCTTTAGGCCTAGAATCGCTTTGTTCCAAGCTCTCCTGGCTTTTAAGTTTTCTATGGAGAAGTCTGAAGTGATTCTGATGGGTTTTCCTTTATATGTGAGTTTCTTTTCTCTCGTTGCTCTGAGGACTCTCTCTTTTACCTCAATGTTTGGCATTGTAACTAAGATGTGTCTTGGAGTGTTCCTCCTTTGATCCAAATTGTTTGGGGTCCTCCGTATCTCTTTCAGGTGTACTGGATTATCTCTCGCCAAGTATGGGAAGTTTTCTTGACTGATTCTATGGAAAATATTTTCAATGCCCCTAGTTTGATTTTCTTCTCCTTCTGGGATACCCATGATCCTGAGTTTAGGTCTTTTTATGATATCCCACATTTCCCTTGAGTCTTGTTCACTTGTTCTTTTGAATTTTGTCAGGGTTCTGATTTCTCTCAATTCTCCTCTGTTCTGTCTTCCATATCTGAGGTTCTGTTTTCCCAGTGATTAATCCTGTTGGTAAGAGATTCTAGGGATGTTCTTATTATCTCAATATGGTTTTTGTTTTCTGCAACTTCTTTTTGGGTTGCTTCTATCATGTTGTTGAGATGTGATTTCATTTCCAGGTTTGATTTCATTATTTCTTCCTGACAGTCATTCTTATATTTGCAGTCTTCAGTTAATTTGGAAAGCTGGTTTTTGATACCTTCAGTTTGCTGGCTTGCCTTTAATTCTGATATGTCTCTTCTGACATCTATTTGGTTCTCCTCCATTATATTTAGCCTGGTGGCAAAGCTAATATGCTGACTTTGTACCCTTTCAATATGTTGGTCCATCTTTTCCTGCATGACTAATATTAAGTTCTCCTTAGGATCAGTGCCAATATGGTCAGGGTTTGTGTCTTCCTGGACCTGCCTCTGTTCGCTCCCTTTAGTTGTGTTGTTGATGTCATTTGACGTGGTTTCCTCAACTGGTGTGTTATTCTTACGTCGAGGTCTGCCCATTTTGATTCCACTTGAGGTGGTTGGTGGGATGCCTATGAGAAATCTGAGTGCTGGAAAGGGCGGCTCGGACCCTGGCGTGGGGGTTGGAAGCGTATCCCAAGTGGTTTGGGCCTTGGGACTGCGACTGGAAGTCCAGGCAGCTATGGTCCCGGGGTCCGGGTTGGAATCCCTGGTGGCTTGGGCCTCAGGGTGGCAGCTGGAATCCTGTGTGGCTTGGGCCCTAGGGGGCAGCTGGAATCCCGAGAGGTTTGGAACCTGGGTTGGTGGCTGTGAGTCCGGGCAACTCGGGGCCCAGGGGGAAGGGGGAATGGCTGCAAGCTGGGTGATCCTGTCCCTGGGGGATCAGCTGGAATCTTGGGTGCCTGGGTGGCGGCCTGGAACCCAGGCCTCAGCTCCTGTCTGAGTGGAGGCTAGGTGCCCTGGCAGCTGGGGGAGGCAGCTCAGGCAGCAGGGGAGTTTGACAGCTGGAAGCCCTGGCGGCTTGGAGCCTGGAGAGAAGAGGGGGCGGCTAAGCAGGGTGGCTCAGGCCCAGCTAGGAGCCCATGCCCCTTGGCTCAGGGAGTGGCGGGAGTGAGAGCGGCTCAGACCTGGGAGCTGTGGGAATGTGAGCAGCTCAAACCCGGGATCGGCAGGAATGGGAGTGGCTCAAACACGGGATCGGCGGGAACTGGAGCAGCTCAAACCCGGGGTTAGCGGGAACTGGGGTGGCCCGGGGCCTGGGGCCCGGGAGCAGGAGCGGACCAGACAGGGAAGTGGCGTGATCCGGACCAGGAGCCTCGGGGGAGTGGCTGGAACCCGAGATTGGTGGGAACTGGGGTGGCCGGGCCTGGGAGTAGGAACTGCCTGGATGGGGAAGCCGTGGGATCTGGACTGGAAGCCGCAGGTGAGCAGCTCACACCCGAGATAGGAGGGAACTGGGTTGGCCCAGGTCCCTGGAGCAGGGACTGCCTGTTTGGGGAAGCCGCGGGACCCGGGAGCTGCGGGGGAGCAGCTTGAACCCGATTTAGGCGGGAACTGGGGTGGCCTGGGGCCCTGGAGCAGGAAGTGCCGGGATGGGGAAGCCGACACGGTGAAGGGAGCCGCACAACCAGCAGGAGCAGGTCCTGCCAGCTGGCGTTTTTGCACTCACTGCCTTAGATGCGTCCTTGAGGTAGATTCAGGTTTCAGTCAGAAGACTCTGTTGCTGGAAGGCTACTGGAGTCGAGGACCTGGGTATTTCTTGCTTCCACGGCCTCTAGCACAGCTAAAAACCCTAACCTCTGTTCCCCCAGGGACCCTGCGTGGCTTCTAGCTCACCATCATGAACCGGAAGCCTCCCTACACATAAATTTAATAAACTATGACTAGAGTTTTGTTAAATGTACATTAGTTTTTAAGAAATTGATCAGATGGTAATGGAAAGTTCTATCCAAACCTTAGTATGAGATGCTGGAGCCAGCTTTAGGAGCAGAACAGACCCTTCTCAAATTTCTTGTTTTTCAGAAGCATGTACAAAGGGGCCCACACAGAATGAGAAATCTAGTTATTTCAAGGAGATGAAGTATTTATAAAATATTTTCTTTTGTTCTCCAAATATTAAAAAAAAATGATTGTAATATTGCCGCAATTCAAAAGAAGAATCTTGAAAGGAATAGAAACAGTGACATCTCCTGCAAGGAAAGAATTGTGGAAATAAGGGAGGCGCAATACTCCCCACAGGAGATAGGGCAGGTTAATGACATGAAGGATGTACAGTTTCTTTGCAACCACATGGTTCCTCTTTCACAGACAACATCACCTCATGAGAGACCACTGGCAGGAGTTGAAGCTGGAACTAATAGAAACTCTCAGTCATCCTGCCCTAACGCGTAACCTATGGTGGGACAGGGCTTCTCTCCCCTTTGGCTTCTATATTCCCATCCAACATGATAGTATCTGGGTTATGAAAGACGAGAGGAAAAGGTGACTTTATATTCCTCTAATTATGCATTTGTCAAGTGACATTTTGAAAATAGAGGAGACAGAAGATTCGAAGTGGGTATAAAGTTATGAGCTTACATTTGACTAACAAGAAGTCTACAGAATTTACATAAGATTATTTCTACTTATGGGAAGGAGGTTTTTATAGGCTCTGTTGGAGGTTAGAGAGCAGAAGAAATAACAAAAGTCCCATATTTATAACTTGTTAGATAGGTAGGCATCTCAGTTAAAAATTTAACACAAACCATGAGATTTTTAAAACTGTGTCCTTATAGTCATGTAATATTGATGACCCTTCCCACTATGCAAAGTGATTTATGAATGAATAGTATTTACATAAATGGAAGAATATCTTCAATGACCAGGCAAGGTAAGAATTCAAAGAGGTACTAAGATCTGTGTGTTGAAATTGCCAATATGTTCACTATAGAGAGAATTACTCTAATCTATATGTGTTAAAGTAGCATAGAATTATGCAAATATATTCCATAAATATGAAATTCCTGGTTTTGATCTTATAACCTCTGGAGTAAACTAGGTGAGTGATGTTCATGCTTTATTATACTCCGTAACGGCTTCCGAATCTAAGATTAGCTTCAACAAAACTGTTAACTACATTGGCAGGTTCAATGTTAACTACATTGGCAGGTTCCATGCCAGTGGCCTCAGTAAACTGCACATAGAAAATGTTAATTGTAATTGTTGAATATGTATACTTTTTATAAAATAGTACAATATGTTAATTATTTCCATACAATATTCATTGTGTTTAAGTATACTATAGGATAGATTATTTAAAGAATATAGAGGGTTGTACATTTATTAATGAATGCATATTCAGTACCATTTTATATAAGCAAATTGAGCATCAATGGACATTGGTGTCTGGGGGTGGCGGGAAAGGAAACTAGTCTCTCAAGGATATTGCAGAACGACTATGCATGCAAGGCAAAATATCCATCTTCCAGATGAACAGAACTGGATGGGAGTGAGAACAGCAGACACTGGCACTCTACAGGCAAGTAGATCTATAATGTTGCTACAAATTTGTCTCTTAATATTATACATATTTTAACTGCCTTCCTTGGGTGCATTGGAGATTTGAGGAAGGTGACAAGTTCTGATTGTTTTGTTCACTATTAAATTCCAATGGCGAAGTCTGTGTTTGCATGTATGATATAATCATTTACTGTTGAATAAGACAAGACACTTTGTCCATCTTCTCAGCATATATAGGTCATATTTATAAAATCTAAAAGATGATATCAATAGTCTCAGATCCTGATCGTGCAATTATAGTAACCATACCAACCACTCATCACTTACATTTCTGTTTGTCCTTGCTTTTTTTCCTGAGTTGCTTAGGCACATGTTTAGTCTGTGTGTTTGAGTAGATGAATGATGTTTTATTGTTAGCACTGAAATGCAGAACCATGAATTATATAGAACAGCCTGCTGATCTCAGCTGTACAGGTTCAATTCCCCAATACCCATGTAAAGCCAGATACCTGAAGTGTTTCATGCAACTGAAGTTAGTGTGCAATGTCAAGAGCCCTTGGAGTGTCTGTTTATTCTCTCTCTCTTTCTGATTTCAAGTAAAGAAATAAAATATATTTTAAAATAATAACAATAAAGACCATGCTTTTAAAAAAGAGGCACAAAGAAACTTAAGATAACTATATAGGTGTGTTCTCTGTCTTGATAGTGCATATGAGGGTAGGAGGGTATGAACTTATAAAATGGCATATTCATAATAAAATGTCCTTTATTGTATGCAAATTATACTCAATAAAGCTCTTTTAAAAAAGAAGAAAAAGCTTAGAAACAAAACATGATTAATGGTAACTTACTTACAGTTAAGTTTATTTATTCAGAATATTTTCTAAGAAATTTCTTTGTTCAGAAGATATTCTAGGTTGTATTAATTATGGGGCAGGAGGTTTGGGTACATTAGTGGAGCAAGAGCTGAGGATTTATTATTAAACTTGGGTTGATCAGGTGGGCTGGTCAGAAAGGGTTGGTGATAATCCTGCATATGTGAGAATAGAATAATTACTTTAGATTATCTAGGTCTCCCATGACCATCACATAGACATCTGGTTCGGTATACTTAAGCCAAATCTCAGAAACCTAGATCTTTTGTACAATCCTGAGTGTGTTCACACAAAGAAGCATAATCTGCAGCCTCAAGAGCTGGGAGATTCTGGAACCAGCCCTGGAATTAGAGGGCCAGGAACACAAAAGGAAAATTATACATAGAACATTTCTTATGTGTCAATTTTCCCGAGTTCTAAAAAAGAAATTAATCTGAGCCTTTATCTTTATTAACTGAAATGGGAACTCAGAATGTGGTAATGTAGCCAACTTTCTAATTCACATACTCATAATATTCCCATTTCTCCCTCTCCCCTGTCTCTCCTTCCCACCCAGTCTTGGTTTGATCCAGGTGTCTCCCACAAATGAATGTGTTCTGATAGATCCATCCTCAGATGATGGCAGTTTGGGTTTTACAACCTCACTGGAGCTGTATTGTCAGGGTCCAGTTTATGGGGATTATAAGCCAGCTTCCCCTTGCCAGTGTTTCACACATCTTCCTGCTGCTGTTTGCAGTGCTGTGGTGGAGGTGATGCCCACCCCTATGCTCATGCCATCATTTTGGAGTCTCCCCTCCAGTCCTTAAGCCAAATAAATCCATTCCTCCACAAGCCGCTTTTGCTTGGGTTCTTTCTGCAAAGAAACTAGAAAGCTGACTGTAGCACACCCTCTCTCCTTTTTATTCTCATCTATTTTTAACCATTAGTCAAGTATTGCTCCTCCAAAGATTAGCTCTGAGAAATTAAAGTGCTGAAGCTAAATGAAAATTTTACATTCCAAGTTTTGATAGCTAGCAGTTGAGAATTAAATTAACAAAGATAAGGAAAAGATTACTAGTATGAAAGCAAACAATGTAGATGGTGAGAAAGATTATAGTAAGTAATTGCTGGCATTTGGGAATCTGTCAAGCAACTGTTTGTGTAGATGCTGTTTATAGATAGAGGTCGGCTTCTAGAACCGAGAAAATTGGAAACCTTGTCTCATTGATGCTATTTGTTCTGGATTATCTTGAGAGATCCTACATATAAATCTCTGAGCAACAAAAACTTCCAAACCATAGAATGTGATGATATATTTTGAGTTATAAAAGTGCAAATGTCAAGAGTTTATCACTGTAATTACTGTACCTATAATTTCCAGGGCTTGCAAAGGGATCATGTGATGTAAGAGCAGGCTTTTGTTGGTTTAGTTTCAAATAAATAATTCCAAGGCTTCAAGGTGACAGCCATTTCTGCATTCTATCTTTGACCAAAGAAATTTGGACTTGTTATAAATGAGAGTTATACTGCCTTATTTCTTAAGTATTTACCATATACCAAAAATCTATCTAATAAAAGCCCAATATCGCTGACTTTTTATATAGGTTATAGAAAAGTTAGTAGTTAAGATCAAATGAGGTTCTAAGTGTGGGACCTTTCTGGAACTATAGGATTAATATCCTCGTAAGAGGGGATATAGGATTAATATCCTTGTAAGAGGTGATATAAAAGAGAAAATGGTCTCCCCACTTCCACTTTTTCCATCTCCTTGTTCCCCATGTGAGGTTGCAGGGTAGGCTGATTTATTGTATGCAACTCATATAAAGAGCTCTCACCAGTAATTGAATTTAAAAATACTTTGTGCTTAGATTTTCCAGCCTCCAGAACTAAGAGAAAGTGAGCTTCTATGGCTTAAGCCACTGGGTGTGTGACATTCTACAAGCCAGCCCAGCACATTCATGTACCACCTTAGATAAGGAAGTATCTGTAACCAGCTGGCAAAGGTCTCCTGTAGCCCCACGGAGTAAGCTGTGATTAGTGGTAACCTCTGATATCCATTGACAATATTCTGAAAGCCATTGAAGCTCACAGTAATACATGGCCATGGGAGTCACGATTTTTCTGGTCATTCCAAAGCTGTATTTCAAGAATATCATTAGTTCTTTCTGTTTACTTCATAACTAATTACAATAAAGATGTGGAATATCTTGATGGTAGCCAGTGCCTTACAGTATCTTTTGATGAAAACCCTCTAACTATGTCAAAAAAGGCATAAAAATAAAATGGAGATATGTGGGGAAGAATTGTATTAAGAAGTGGGGAGAGGAGAGAAGACAATTGTGGAAAGATAAGTTCAAAAATATTATTTAAGTGTATGAAGATATAAAAATTGATAGAAAAGAAATAGAAATTTAAACAACATTGCTGAGAACAGTCACTTAAATAGGTACTGTGGTATCTTTCCATGATAGCTAATTCTATTGTGAATCTGATCAGTTAAGTAACCAAGTAAGAGAATCATCTTGCAGTCTGTGAGGCATTGCTAGAAGAACCACTGACTAAGGACAGGTTTCCCAGAATCCTTCAGGGGAAAGCCTACCTATAAAGAATTTCCAGGAAAAGTCATGTCTTTTGCCTGGCTGCCTTTGCTACTTGTTGGAAGAGTTATTTACCATGTTGCTGCTATCTTTCTCTTGTATCTTAACCAAGATTCTTCAGCCTCCAATGGGGACTGAAGACATCAGCTCTCCAGGACTCCTCCAGGCCTTCAGTGCCAGATTGGCACTGCTGAGGCATCCAGCCTGGTGGCCTGGGCAGTTACTGGGTTCTAGGGCTCTCCTGCCTGTTTGATTGCCCAGGAAATCTTCATTCTGCCACTTCTTTTCCTCTCGAGAACCCTGACTAACACTACTCCATACAGAAAACACAACGTCTAAAAAATCAATATGACCCATGAAGTAGAGAGACAGTGGTGACCTCACGATCATTTTTAGTAGAAAAGGTGGACACTGAAGTTTCCCTCTCAACTCTTTGGACAGAATCGTGGCTCTTGTATTTTCCTCTTTAATGAGTTTAAAGTTGGCAGGTGAGAAATATACCAGAAATAACTTCAGAAATGTTGAGTGAAACTCCCCCAAAGGTGCTGGTTTAAAATTATAGATAATTTATACTGTAGTAGTGAATTATTCAAGCTATCATTATCAGAATGAAAGATTGGAAAACTTGCATGAACTAGTTCACAGTTTCTTAATGAACAGGGATTCACTGATTGCATTGGTGGTGTGGACATACATGGGAAGGGCAGAGTCAACTCTCTAGGGCACTTGGATTCACATATCCAACACCACAGAGGTTAATGACTGTCCCTAGAGTATAACTTAGTCCACAGACAGCTATTGTCCCAGCCTTGGTGCTTGAATATTATAATGCTTTTGAACAAAGAAGTATGCAGTTCTTAAAACTTATTTATATTAATATATTTTGCTTATAATGAACAGTAAATGTGGGAGTTCCAGAGCAACTTGATGACTCTGACATTCTTTCTGATTTTGGATGGAAGTGATCATTTCGGTCCCTGGTGGCCATTCTTAGGTGTCTGAACTTGGGGCTGATCAAAGGAGCAAGTCACAGGGAGACAATGCAGAGGTAAGCCACATTTTCTAAGGAAGAAATCAGAGTCCTTTAATCAGAGATGATAATGATTTGTGTTACGCTTTGAAACTACTGACACTTAAATTATTTTAAGAACACACTAATTTTTTTTTTTAGTGTTTGTACATTTTGTGATTAGAAAATGAACCTTTTTGATCTTGGTAGGAAAAGTTTGACCATTTTATAGAAAACAGTCTAATATTGTTTTCTTATTTTTCAAAAAGCAAGGGCTTATTACCCCATCAATCTGTAAACTGAAGTCTAACATTAAGATGCAAGCACAGCCATGATTTTTCACAAACCCACAGGGGTGACCTTGTATCCCCAATGGAAACAGCACAACATAATAATGCTTTTATCTATTGATCCAACAATATTGTGAGAGAAGAATGCATACACCTTGACACTTAATATTTAAACCATCAATATTGAGTATAAATATTTGTTTTACTCAATTCATTTTTCATATTTACTTTTGGTTCATTATAGATATAAATCATGTATGTATAAATTTGAACACGTACAGATATAATTTTCAAGACACATACCAAACTGAAACATTTTTGGTATTAGAATATAGTTTACATTATGAGTATATCAAGTAAAATAAAATATACTGCATTTAGTATGCTATCTTAATAAAATGAAATTACTTCCTTTAAAATTACTAATCATATCCACAATCTTGAACATATTTTGTATCTAATTTATTATGCTTTGTAAAAACTTAATTATTAATTTTAATCATAATACAAGTGAAATATAGTTGAAATTAAACCATCAGAAATTCAAAAGGTTTTGACTTTTTTTTTCTTCAGGATTAATTTGCTACTATATATAAAAATATTAAAAGAAATTTTTTATATTCAAAAGTATTTTAAGTGCCTGACATACTTCAAATTATTTTAAAAGATTAATAATAAAATTAATTTTATTGACTAAGATTTTATTCTTTAACCTTTGAGCATATCATTTTCTAAATATTATTTTTTAAGATAATTTAAATTAGTGCATTATTTTAGACTTATTGTTGTAATCAGCCACATGCACCTGGGAGGAATCTCCAAACCAGGCATAGTTTATGGGAGGATAGAATTTATTGAAGCTTCAGGTCCAGGGGAAATTCCATATCAGTGAAAGAGTCTGCCTCCCTTTCACAGGTCCAAGAATAGAAAGAAAACCATCACCAACACCACACACACAAGCAAAACAGGCAAGGGAAAAAGGGAAAACTTCATGCATAAGAGGAAAAGTCACCATGGATTCAATGGCTTTATATAAGAACCTATGATACTAAGCATATTGTTGTGTTAATATATGTAATTTTAAGACAATGAAAACATAAAAAAAAACCAAAGCCATAAAAAAGGGAAAGGATCTTCTTCATATATATATATATATATATATATATATATATATATATATATAGCCTTAGGGTTGGGTCTTGGAACCCTTTCCCTGACATAATGTTTTCCTGAGTGTCTGGAATTTCCTTTCTGCACTGCCCACACAGGAAATGATGTTTACTTCTAGCTTCTTTGATCTTCTTTACATCCTGCCCCTACTGAGAGGCTGCCTTCCTGTAAACATCCTCAGAGACCCACCCAATATAATTAAAATGATCAAGTTGACAACAAAACCTAACCACCAAACTTGCCTGAACCTATGAACATTATAACTCTGATATTCATAATTTTGATATCAGAATACATTAACCATATGGTTACATATATGTAACAAACATTTACAGAAATAATGAACATTTCTTATTTTTAAAAATATTTTATTTATTAATTTTCAAGCAGAGAGATACAGAGAGAAAGAAAGAGAGAGAGAAAGAGAGAGAGAGAGAGAGAGAGAGAGAGAGAGAGAGAGAGAGAGAGAAAGCACCAGGACCACCACCTTGTGGGTCTTGCTTATGTGGGCCCTGGGCAATTTAACCTGGGGGTATTAGGCACTGGAGGCATCTCTCCAGCCCAAACATTTCTTATTTGACCCATAAAAGCAGAGAAAAATTTTAAAAATCAAAACATTAAAAGTTATCATTAATCATATGCAAATGATAATATTAAATAGACATTAATTTGATATAAATTCATTGTGAATGTAATGAGATGTTGTAGCCTTCAAAGTGTACTTATTTTGGTAAGATATCTATTTTTCAGGTGTATATAAAGTATATTCTAATAGCAAATTTACAATGCATGTGTGTTAGTAACCTAAATATTATAGAGGTCTTCAATAATTTTTTAAATGTATATTTTAAACAGAATTGTTTTTTTGTCCAAACTTGCTCTGTAATGAACAGATTGATTTCAAAGTATGTGCATTATGATACTGATAGAAGTATTAAAATATTGAACCATAATTATAAAGATAATTTATAAATTATAAAGGTCAGTTTATACTTTGAAATGTCAAGAAATTACTTTATCTTTAAAATAAAAAAAAGCATTCAAGGAGAATGCTTTCTTCTTTCTCATGATGACCAGTGCCTGAAGTGAACAGGGCATAGAATTAAGGAGAGCCACATGAGGAAAGACAGAAATCAAAGCAGCTGCTGAGTAAACTAATCAGGGGTGTATGAAAAAATGCAAAAGTACATGCTGCTCCTCACAGAGTTTTCAGATGCTCCAGTAGCAGGCTGGAAGCTGTGGGTTAGGGCGAGATCTGCTGGAGCCTTCCTCTGATAGTGAGTTTGTCTCCTCACCAGAAATAACAGGCCTGTTCCTTGGGAAGTTTATGAGGAACACTTAAATGCATAGCAGAAGGACACATGATCCCATTTGTAATTAAAGTACACACATGCTCAAAGACACCTTTAAATTCTACTTGTTAATTAGGTTTTCTTGTAGCTACTTTCATTGACCACCACACCTAATCAATAGCTATTTTACAGAAACACTATGACAATTGTTTCAAGTTTCTGATTTTCTTATGAAAACCATCTCAATGAGCATAGTGTATTAAACGTTGACTTTCTGTGTAACTACTTTTCACCTGATTACTCCTGGTGGTGGTGTGGGCACAGTCCTTTATCAAACTCAGAGCTGAGCACCTCTCAATTTCGTTTGCTGCATTTCTGACATTGTCTTACTCTATTCAGTTCCTTGTCGTTGGCACAATATCTAGGTAGATATTTCTTTTGGCATGTTCTGTGAACCTCTCTATTTGTTTAATATCAGCCTAGTAGCAGAGACATACAGAGAAAGAGAGAGAGAGAAAGAGAGAGAGAGAGAGAGAGAGAGAGAGAGAGAGAGAGAGAACAACAGGGCCATCACCTTGTGGGTCTGGCATATGTGGGTACTGGAGAATTGAACCTGGGACCTTAGGCACTGGAGGCAAGTGCCTTAACCGCTGAGCCATCTCTCCAGCCCTCAAGCTGATTTTTGAAAGACAAAAGTTTAATAAACCAAGAATAGTATTTGAAAAAAAATCTATCATCTTTTGAAATTTATTTATTTGTTTTCATTTGTCAAAAAATCTCTAATTATTTTAAAAAGTCAATATGTAAGAAGTGTAAACTCATGAAATGAACCTATGTTAATGTAGGAAAAGCCAACTCGAAGAATATGAAAACCAGAAAAGTGCAAATCGGTTTTAAAAATACAGATTTAAATAGCTATCAAATGCAGGGCACGCTTCATAAACTGCAGACAGCTTCCTGAATAAAATATGAGAGATGTAGATCTGTGACTATCTCTTGCAGTTAAAAAAATTCAGAAGAAAATTTCTAAATAGGCCATGTACTATCTGCAAAGGGATAAACAAAGTAGCCAGCAGTGACAGTGTTTGCTTTTCATGCGCTGGAGCTGTGTGCAAATACAAGACCTAACCGACACCAGCTCCTCGTTTGCAAATGAAGATGTGAAAGGAAATTTCGGTGACAGAGCATGCAACAGTTCATATTTGAAGTTTGGCATAGTGAACTGACAGCCTGAGAGGAGCTCCAGTCCCTAACCCTTTCTTTCTGCCTTCCAGCACTGGGAAGGGGGTAGCTTAATAAATATGTGATGAGGGAAGGCTCTGAGAGAGTGGCATATCTTCTCCTGTGCAAGAACTAATCTTCAGAGATAATTAACTAGGTGACAACATACAATGTGCCATTAACAACAGCCTTCAAGTCATCTCTGTCCTGAAGTACAGTTTTAAGCCGCTTATCAGATTTTCATTCTGAATCCATTCAGCTGTCAGGCTTACATCCTGGCTCTTTATTGAAGCTCGCGTGGGAATCCAAACCTTCTAATTTTCTATACAGATTAATTTCAGAATCAATTAGAGTTGGTAGCAGCCTTGTCCCTGTGTGTAAAGGGGATTAGCTGGGGCACTTGCTCAGCTACCTCTGATCGGACACCTTCCATCTAGAAGGAGAGGTCTTTCTCCCCCCTTTAGAGGGCCCTTCAGCAGTTGAACCGCTGTAGACAACACATGGCATATAATCACTGGAACAGCCTCCAATTTTGTCAGGAAAGAAAAGTGATCAGCTAGCTCTCTCTTCCATTTGGTAAGAGACCTCTGGGCATTTGAAGCATGCTTGGCTTTTAAAAGAGGGAAATCTGCCCTTGCCCTTCTTATGAAATCTTTCAGCAATGTCATCCTGAGTCTTTCCCCGACTTTCTGCCATCCACTGCTCACAAGCTTTCTGCCTTCATGTGCCCTTCCCCCTTGCTGGATGGTTGAGAAATCTTTATTGGTTTGGCGTGATAACAATGATGGAGGAGATACTGCAACTAGCTCAGAGGTTATGTAACATGTCAAAGGAAAAAGTTCTTTACATCCATTATTTTACAGAATTTCACAGTGTATTTTAGAAATTGTATTTTCCCATTTTTCCATTATTAAAATGGAAATGGTGTAGAAAAATATTTTTTCATATTTTCCTTTTTTCCTCCTTAATGTAATGAGCATCACATAATTGGTGCTATTATAATTAATTTTTACTTTTTTTAAATTCACTAAAAAGCTTTACATACTTAGTTTAAAAACAAATAAATTACAAGTTTCCAATAAAAACAAAGAACAATACCCTTCATAATTTAGTACCTTTCAATTATTTTAGAAGTTCTTTCTGACATTTTCCTTCATACTTTAAAATACTGAGCTTGCATTACTATTTTTAATCTTTCAATTTAGATGACCTATATTACCTAATATATCAATATTTCCACTTTCACTGAGTGAAGCCACAAAGGCTTCCATTAGGCAGTATGACCTTGTATTTCAGTAAAAAGCTCTCCCCTCCCCCTCACACAACTCCACACACAAAGAAACAAAAAGTAGAGGAGACACTGCTATTCCCGAATCCCAGTAACAACACCCTCCTGACCACCAACTGGCACAGACATTATTAGCAGTGTGTCATTATGAGATGCAATATTAATTTATGTTGTGCTTATAAAATCAAATGTTAATAACTAAATTGTGGCACACTATTTTTTATTGTTAAGAACTTTTGGTATTGTGTCTATTGTAAAAGCCCTTTTACATTCATTTAGACTTGTATCTTATATCTTACGATCTTATCTACTGACAAGAAATAAATTAAGGCTTCCATAAAAATTCTATTAAGGATATGAGTTATGAATTAATTTAAACATGTTTATTTCTTATGTTTTCCGAACATGGTTATGATCCTTTGTATTATCTCAAGTGCTATAAATATAGCTCATTGCAAAAGACCACTTTTCTCTCTGGAGTTTTTTCAAAACTCTAACATTGAGATTTTCTGGACCTTAAAAGTTATGTGAATGGCTTCAAACACAACTGATAACCCTGTTTTGTTTTGTTTTTTTTTTCTATAAGTATTGACTAAGTAGTTTATTACCTGAAATATCCAGATTTTTTTGGTCCAGGCATACTACTAAGATTAATAACAATTTCCAAAATGTGCAGGAAAAGACAACTGTCACAAATGATGTTTGGCCAAGAGTTTTTAAAGATTTTGTTGAAGATATTAAAACTCTATTCTTATTTCAAAGACATCAAAGTAAGGCACGTCTCATTATTAGTAATAGTCAATGAGAAGGTGAAAGAATATACTTTATTCCATTCTTGGGAATAGTATAGATATAAATTCTATTGGAAATCTTATGCATCTTAAAAGGATCCAGATGAGCCAGGCATCTTTTTACACATTCTTTCCTTTTCCTTGCAGCTTTGTATTTTCAGTTTTTTTACTTGTCATAAAACAATTTATAACTCATGATTCTCCAAATGAAAATTTAAACTTTATGCTGCATAATATTTCAGATTGATTTCCATTCCTTTTAGAGCCTCCCCTCATAAGGTCTGTCTCCGGTGCACAAGGCTGGAATAGCTTGCTTCAGTGGGCTATGTTCTACTGTCCTTTACATCTTCACTTAACTTCCTTTGAGCATCTAATATATTTGTAATTCTATTTATCTTTTTCTTTTCCTTGATCATGGAACATGTCTTCCAGAGGAGTACTGAGAAATTGTTCCTAAATGAGGGATTTCTTGAATCATGTTTGCTTGTTGGTTCGGAGGTGTGAAGAGTAGGCACATGAAAGAAAAATGACCTAAGTGTAATGCCAGTGAGGTGATGATTAATTAAATATCTACAAGGCACACATGCAGCATCAAATACTGTTCAGACACTGAAAGTCTCCTCTCCCATTCCCAGCACTTGAAGGTCTGTCAAATCCAGATCTGCGTTTGCATGTGCCTCTCAATTGCCTGAATGTCTGCAGTGCCCTAGATCTCAAACTTATGCACCTGCAAAATTCCACATATCAAGAGTCAACTCAAGGACTTCTTCCTCATGAACTAGATCCCTCACCTCCACCAGAGCTACTCTGGAGGGCTACGCACCAATGGTCTATGGCAATATTGTGGAGGTGATTTTTTACCCTCACTTGCTAAGGCTTTTAAACAAGTGGAATAGAGATTGATCTGAATTGGCAAAAAAAAAAAAAGTGAGTTCAATTTTTTTTCAAGATTGTTTTCATTCTTCCATTTATATGTTTGCTTATAAATTATAGAATTGTTAATACTTAAAACTCGCTAGTATTTTAGGAGGATATTGTAATCAACTCTATAGAACAACTTGTGCCAGCTAACTTTTTATTGTTCAAGTTAATATCCATGATATTTCTCTTTACCTAAGTTGCCCTTTTGGCTGATTTCACTTGCATGTTATAGCTTCTGGGGTATATAGCCTCCTGCATATATATCTTTGCTAACTTTATATTTAAGTACTGTAGGTTTCTTGATGTTTATGTATATAATTTCCATTTCCATAAACATGAATTTTAACAATTCATTTCAGCATACTAAAATATAATTAATTTTTTAATATCAACTTTGTAGCTTGTGATTTTGCTAACCTTATGCAATAGTTGTGGTAACATTTTTATCGATTTCATTTTCCTTTTTTAAAAATATTGGTATTGGGGATAACAACTCATGGTTGTCCCACTAAACAATGTAACTCATTATGAACAATAAAGAAAAAAAAATAAAAATATTGGAATTTTATATAAGCATATATTTAAGTAGAAATGGTTATATCTATTTCTTTTGGAATCAATGCTATTTATTTATTTGTTTGTTTGTTTATTTTTATTGGATTGTCTGGAGCTATTATAATGCCAGTATGGTGCTAAGTGGAGTGGACAAAGGGTATATATTTGACTTGTTTTTACTTTCAGAAGTACCCTTGTACTCACTAACACTAATTAGGAAGCTGTTGACATGCTATTGTTCATTATGATTAGCATACTCAGCGTACTAAAAGCTGATTTAGTAGCAGCTTAAAACTAAGAAGCATCATATTATCACTTGAATTGAGTTCTGCATATTTCATTTTCCTAAAACTTCATCTTTGACACTTCTATTATTTTGAAGAACATTCAGTATCTACTAGGTTTTCTTCTGGTATGTATGATTCATTTATTGCTCATTTACTGCTGATAGTGTCAGAAATATGTTTTATTATTCCTGTGATGCTTTGAATACAAATGTCCTCAAAGCCTCAGGTCTCCACAATTGAACTTCATGCTTAATTCTCACCTGGTAGAGTCTTTGAGAAATGGAGCCCTGCTGGAGGAAGTATGTCACCAGGGGCAGACCTTGAGGCTGGGTCTAGCCAGTTCTGTTAAGAACCAGTTTGAGCTCTGTTTGCTCATTTGCTCTCTGCTATGGATGTTTAATGAAGTGAGTCAGCTTCCTTTACAATGCTGCAGCTCTCTAAAAACTGCAACCCTAAAATTAGCCTTTTCCTCCCATAAGTTCTTTAGGGTCCTGTGTGTTGTCTCAACAACAAAAAAGTAACTATAATAATTTCCTGATAACAACCTTGTTAAATTATGATTTAGAATATGTTCCAGCATAGTGTTTCATGTACTCTTGATAAAATTCGCATGTGGCTGTTGCTGAATGGCTTGTAAATTAGTAAACTATTATTGGCTAGCTATATTTTTGCTAAGTTTTGTTTAATATTTACTGAAAGAAGAGCATAGATATTTTCATTTAAATTATTATTTTATCCAGTTTTTCTTTGCATTCAGTTATTTTATTTTATTTGTTTCTTTAATTTTTAAAATGTTTTTATTTATTCATTTGCAAGAAAAGAGAGAGAAAAAAGGGAAATTCCAGGGTTTCTTGCCACTGCAAACAAACTCCAGATGCATAAGCTACTTTTTGTACAACCCTTTATGTGGGAATTGGGAAATCGAACCCAGGTTGGCAGGCTTCACAAGCAAATGACTTTAACTCCTAAACTATCCCCACAACCCTATATTTGGTGTGTGATTCACATATTTCAAGCTATTCATTGGTATGGAGAAACATAGGATTGACTAGTTTCATGCAGAACTGATGCTTTTATAATTAATGTTTATTTGTTCCTGAAAATATTTCACATTTTAAAGTCTACATTATATTTTGAAAGACTAGTGTTCCCATCAGCTTTCATAAAAAGGTTGTACCTCATAGGTTATTTGTATATGGTTAGTGTTTTCTTTATACAGTAATCATGGCTGCTGAATTATTTCATTTGATCCATTCCCATTTGTCATGTATATTTATGATGGAATTAAAATCTGCCAATGTGCTGCTAATATTTTTATTTACTTTGCTTTTGTATTTCTGCATAAATCAAGCATTTTATGCTATTTTATAATTTAGTAGACTTTTCTACTGTATGAAGCATAATAATGTGCTTGATAATAGTTCATCCGATCTGTTTTGATAGTTATGCCATGCATTCTTAATTTCATGTATAATTGTAAGATATGATATTGCTTCTTCTCTGATGATAGACAGAAAGTAGAGCAAAAAAAGATGAAAACAAGTTAATTTATTCCATTACTCACATACTTCAAATTTTGTCAGTGCAACTTCCTAGTGTTATATCATTATGCTTAAAAAACTGTATTTAACTTTTCCCCCTGAGTTACAGATATGCTTATATCAAAATGTATAGGTTTTATTATATGAGAAACAAGTGTTCTCCTATATTTTTTAATCCCATTCACTAAATTTAGAATTCTTAGTTGAAAGATACTTTGTTTTACTTCATTTAGCTCCATGTTGAACTATTTCTTATAATAATGATTCTATAAGTATTTCCTTTATAGTATGTATTCCCTGGTTTCACTCTGATTAAATCTTGTGATGATACTCCATATTTCCCTCCTCCCTGTCCCCAACCTGCTGGGGGCCCTCCTCAGTGGGCTTGCTTCACCAGTCCATGGGATGGGGGGTTATAGATTATACCAGAGGTAGCCATTTGTGTGTGTGTGTGTGTGTGTGTGTGTGTGTGTGTGTGTGTGTGTGTGTGTGCGCAGGCACATGTGTGTGACTTGTTGTTGTTTGGGGGGCAATGACACTGGATGTTCTCCCTCACCATGGCTCTTACCCTATGGTTTGATGAATATCAGTACTTTTAAAGTATTGTTGCATTGTATAATAGGGTCTGCCAAAATAATATTTATTATTTGAAGCAGAATTACCTTTATATTTCTGTTCCTGATCAGCATTTACTTCTGATAAGATTGTGTGGTTAATTTGTACTGACATGCAGGGGATGACTAAGCTCAATGCCCCAACAACTAAAAGTTATCTCCTACTTTCCTGTGTTTCATATAGAATTATTTTGTAGATATGTTACTCTGAATTTTATCTTAAATAGAAGGGTTTCACTATTGTGTCTCAGAAAAAAAATTCTTTCTGGAAATGTTGTAACAGTTTTCTTTGCATTTTTGTTAGCAGAAGAAAGGAGGATTCGTAGTCCACAGCATATGAAGCTTCATTTTTAGGCATCTATACATTTCTTGCGTCTTTGGAGAAACATCTCCTCTGCCAGGTACCTCTTTCAAGAACAGCTCTGCACTCAGCTAATTTCACCTCCTTTCTCCAAGTGTATGGATGTTGTTTCCAATTTCTTTCCTGGAAGAAGGGATCTACAATCCACCCCTCAAGGTACAAGTTGATTGAGTGTTTCCATTCTCCATGGTTGATAGGAGTTAAGACATTGTGCAGTGTGACACAGCTTTCCTGTGGCTACTGCTTTGGATTGGTCAAGAGGCATAGTCGAGTTTCTTTCAAACCTTTGGGATTTTTCATTCTCAAACCTTACTAAAGAGTGTGCTTGTATCTCCCAATGAATCTGGGTTTTAAGCTTCCTTGACATTTCTAATGTGCCCTTCACACAATGATCATCCTTGGCTGCATTGGCCCAGATAATTATGTCATTTATCTCTTGTAGCTACCATTCATTCATACACTGACTTTAATTTGCATAGATTTTAGGTTTGTGTTTTCTCTGAAATTCAGGTTTGTGATAGTTTTTTTTTTTTTAAGTTTGGTTATGTCCAGGTGAAATTTGTCATTTTTAACGTTTCTTATAAGAATTTATTTTGTTGGTATGATTATTTCTGATTTCCACTTGCTGGTTTTGTCTTTAGCAGTTTTGGAAACAACAATGAAGTGTTTTCATTATATGTCCCTTAGTTTTGTCCTCAGGTGGTCTCTGGATGTTCTGAAGGCGACAGTATAGAATATTCATCATATTAAAATTAGATGTTAGGATTTTGTACAAGAGGAGCTATGCTAGCATTCATCACTGACATGCTGACATAGCACTTTCTCAAAATTTTTGTTTTGAGATAAGGTCTCCTGAAGTCTCCCTGGCTACTTTAAACTTGTGATCCTATTGTCACTATTTGCTAAGCTACTGGAAGTATGAGTATGATACATGCCCACTAGGATTCAAGCATTGCATGTATCTATATGTTATATAATCCTGGAACTCTGAATATGCTAAATATTTTGTGTAAAATAGACAGGTGACATTCTATATTTTGGTTCTAATTTTCTGGTTTTCATTGCATTTGATAGCTTAGCTAGCAGTGTGTGTGTGTGTGTGTGTGTGTGTGTGTGCGTGTTTGTGTGTGTGTGTGTTTTGATGTTTTCTGTAATGTGTCATTTTTTGTTATCCTAATATATAGAAAGTTTTATTTCTAATAGTGTGCTTTTCATCTTTTGATGTTTGATTTGTGTTGATATATATATGTATATATATATATATATATATATATATAATTTATATTCTTATGATTTACATGCAGTCTGTGTACATTGCTAGTTTTTGTACAAAAATGATATCTTGATGATTATGTCATCTCCATTATGTTTTTATTAGCCTCTAACAGCTCATTTTTTTAGTACGGAGTTTAATGTTCCTCCTTTGCCTACGTTGGATATTTATTTTCAAATTTCACATTCTCAAATGCTAGCTTTTGCTTTATTAAGTGATGTTGCACTTTGCTCTGGAAAATAGTTAAAATATTCATAAGTCATTTCTACTCATTTTTAACTTATTAAATTTTATTGGTCACATCTAGAACTGAAACCTAGTACTAGTTTAGGTGCATCCTAATGTGTGGCGCTTCAGGTTCATTCTCACAGGCATTTAGCTATAAATTTAACTATATTTCTCTATACTACCTAATGAGAGTTTATATAATAGATGCAACTGAATGTGAAAAGTGAATTTCACACCATAATTTGCTATTGCTTTTTGCCTAGAAGTAATGTAACCTTTGTGCAGATTTGTGACATTTCTTCACCAGCCCTGTATTTGTGAAGAATATCGGTTTTGCTCTTTCTTTCTTACTTTCTTCTTCCTTTCTCTCTCTCTCTCTCATTCTCTCTCTCTCTCTTGATTTCTTTATTCCTTTTTTGACTGATTGCAACAATTTTGGTATTCTGAAATTTGGGAAGTGTCCAAAGAGGAAAGTCACGTAGTTTGTTGGATTCTCCTCACTGTTACCACTCCCCTCCAAGCTCACAGACCATATTGTCTGTGTTATTTATTTTTTGTCCAGTTAACAAGTTACTTCCTTGTGAAATAAAGCAGGTATCTTCTTTCCATCAGAAAATCCATTATTAAACCACTTTATCAATTTTTAATGGCTGGTAATGAGTTATGTGCTTCTGCACTTGACATTAGACTACAAACCTGTAATTAAACATTTGAAATAATGAAAAGTTAATATTCATAGATTTTTCATTAATATGTAAATGTTTATTTTATTTGGGCAATGGCTATATTTATTATATGATTTAAGAATGAGGTGGTGTACGTGCATGCAATAGAACAACACTCAAGAGATTCGGGCAGGAGAACTGAGCATGAGGACAGGAAGGGCTCCAAGCAACACCTGATCAAATGGGAAAAAAAGAAGTAGAAAGGAAGAAAGGAAGTAATAGAAGGTGAAGAAGTGTGAATGTGAGGGAGAAGAAAATAGAATCATCAAGTTATAGATTCTCCAAATAATTAATCATTGAAAAGATCTTTAGCCAGGTTGTTATATTTTCACATTTTACTTTGTCATGTCTGGATAAAAATTTGTGAGAGAGAAGTACTATTGGAGGAATCTTTGGAAAAGTACAATTAAGTCCGAGTAATAAGTGCTGGAATCTCCTTATGCTGCAGTCTTCCTCCTAGAGTGTAGCCGTCTCAGTGTAGGACTCTGATTATTAGCTTGAAAAGTCTCTGCTCAAAAGGTAGATGATACTATTGACTATCATTTATTGATGCAGTAATGCCTCAATAAGTATTAATATTTATGGTTATCACTCTGAAAGAGCTCACAGGTATCCTCATCCTGATGTCATAGTTTATCTCTGGAAAAAAAATGTTTCAATGAGGTAAATATCCTGCCTTGTGTCACTACTGGGAAATAGGAAAAGTGTGCTTAAACCATGTGGTTCTTTCAATAGATGTACATAGAATAGCAGTATAGTTATGTGGGCCGAAGCTTATCTAAAATCGCATTTTTCTTATTTATTGTGCAAAGAATTAAGAGTATAACCATAATGTAGACTAAAAATACTGCCATTTGAGAAAAGGCACATTTTTATAGATATAATAAGTAATAAATATATAGGTATATAACTATATTATCTATATCTATATATCCCTACTCCAGTATGGTTGCCTAATTCTCATTTATTTCCACATATTTCTGATTTTCACAATTGATATGCAAGTTAATGTATTATGAAAGATTTGCTTTGTTGTAACTCTGATATTGGGGTAGCCGGAGTTGTTGACTACTTTGTGTTTTGCACTTAATTACAATCTGAGTTTGTTTTGTCTCACAATACCCAAGATAAAAGTATTTTAATTTTAACCAACATCATATTTTAAATAAATACATAAAACAACTTTTTAAAGTTTAAGGCGAACATGAAATTGTTATCTCCTCTTTGAACATACTTTGTGTGGAAGAAGAAAGCTTTTGGACTTAATGTAATGTGTTCTGAATCATAGGCCATGGAGTTCTAAATTCATGGAGTGAATTTATTATTCAATTGGACACAGTACTTCTTTTCTCTTCCCTACCTCCTTCATTTATGCAATCAATATGACCCTGAACTCTCATATAAATTAATTGAAGGCTTTGGTTTATAATTGGAATTATAAATAAAATACTTTTTTAAAAAGAGATTCATTCATGTTTTCCAAATTTAGCTTATAGTGTCAGAGTTCTTTGCTCTTTGCCATGTTAAGAAGTGTTTATCACATAGCAATTGGGAAAAAATACACTAACTTTAACCAAAGAAATTACAGTTAAACTAAGCAGGGATTTCAGGAGCAGAAGTTAGACCTATTGGATTTCTGTTTCAGGACAATTTAGGGCATGAACTCAATATTCCTTTCCAAAGCCAACTGGTCAGTCTTGGATTTATGTGGGGTATGTTTCCTCCATGTCTAAAATCCTGTAAAAACAAACTGTGACAAAAGGCTTAAGTTTTCTAACATTACCATTTTCCTTGAACTATTTCAAAATAATGCTAGAGATCTTGATATATGATATCCTGAATAATACCATGTGTTTCATTCTAGAAAAATATGAAAGTACAATACTATTTATGCCTGACAATAATATAGTTAAATCATTTATATCATCAATAAGTGATTACCTCTCAAACTTCTATAATCATAATTATATTTACAATAAATTTTTCTAGCACAAGCACTATGTTTTCATTTTATTTTATTTTATTATTTTTTTACCACTAAGAACCATTTTCCAAAAGTTATGTTGCAGAAAGAAGGCTTGAAATGGCCAAGTGAATCTACAGGATATCTTATTTCAAATCATTTTACTTAGACACTAATAATTTATAGTGTTTTCGAATTGGAAGAAGGCATGTTTTAATATTTAAAAGGACCAAGTCCTCAGCCAGCCATAGATAAAAGCTCTGAGATTGTTACATGGTCCTGGACAAGGGAAGATGTTTTCTCTTGTGCAAGAAACTGTGAACTCCCTGAGCTATTTGTCAAAATGGCATAAATAGGATGAAGCCCTCTGGCCACCATATGTCCCAATGTGCTGATGGAGAGCACGTGCTAATAATTACTCTCTAGAAGAAAAAGAGGTGACTTATTGTTTTGACTATTTACTTAGGAACCTAAACTTCTGAATGAGATAATCAAAATATAAAACAATAAACCAAGATCAATTCTCTCTTTTCTAACAGCATTTATAAATTTCTCATTGCATGCATTACAATACAAAACTATATCTCTCACAAAATAGTACATGTGAATTGTTAGATCATAAATTAGCCTAGTCATATTAATCTTGAAATACTTTTTTGAAAAGTTCAAGTATGGTATTAATGTCTTATTTATTTGTCATTTCCCTTTTAACCACATCTGATCAGATTGAAAGACCATTAATGAATTAATCTAATAGATGCCTATGAAGTTGGCAAATGTGTACTGGAAACTGTAGCAAAGGTGTTGGACTTATCAAGCCTGTCACTCACAGAATTGGGTTACTTAAATATACCAGGTAACATGAGGGATGCTGAGAGAAACATGAGGGTAAAAAAAAAGGATATTTAAGTCTCCAATCCAAATTTTCTTATAATACTTGATATCTCCTATGTGGATTTTCTTGATGTTATGACAACTGTACTTCCTCTGGATTCATTTTTGTTCTATGGGATTTTTATTGGGAACTTGAAATATGAGCATATTGTAAATTGATCATAGTCCCACTGGGTTATCCCCTTATGTCCCTTTTACCCACGTTTATTCCACTGAAGACATTCCTCAGTGCCCTGAGGTATCCATAATCACTGTGGATTCATGAATGAGCCAGTCAGTTCCTCTGAGGAAGACAATGCCACAAAGTACACAATCCCATCCTGCAGCTCTTGTATTCTTTCTGCCCAGTCTTCAACACTGTTTCCTAACACTTGAAGGACATATTACATATCTCCTTTAGTGTTGAGCTTTTGGAAGCTACTTATTTTCTGCTTTGCTTAATTTTAATTCTCTCAGTGTCCACTACCTTGTCTTTGGAGGATATTCCATGAACAAAGTGAATGTATGCCCTATTGCTCTCCAATAATCACTAAAAACAAACAAAAACACCAAAAGCTGTTGATATCAAACGTTACCTTTATCTGCTAAATGGAAAAGACCAGCAAGTCAAGAAGTGCTCATATGTGCACCATCACAAGTTTTCTCATAATATATATAATTCATAGTAAAGATACTACTAATTTAATAAAATGCCATTTCCAGTATTTCCATAAGAAAAATATTGTAGGGGGCATTTTGCGGTTCCATTGCCATAGTCACTGTGAAAGTTAGATATAGAGAGCGAAAGAGTGGGAGACCATGGGTTACAACTGAAAATATATAAAACCATAGGCATATGTACCTATATTTCTATTTTATAATAAATATATAAATTAGTTTTAATTTATTGTTTTCCAAAGGATTTTAAGAGACAGGAATAGTTTTGCTTTATATGTTACTGTTTGCCACCCAGAACACATGTGAAAACAAAAGAAAGCAAAACAACCACAAAACCCAACAAAATTAGCAAGTCTTCAAAAGTTACTTAACAATAGAGTTTATTCAAATATCTGATAAATGTGCTGACCTTGCTCAGCAGAGGAAA
This sequence comes from Zapus hudsonius, assembly GCA_004024765.1. NCBI lineage: Eukaryota > Metazoa > Chordata > Mammalia > Rodentia > Dipodidae > Zapus > Zapus hudsonius. The sequence goes on along the minus strand of PVHP010024418.1, from coordinate 1,327 downwards.
AATGAAGAGAAAAGGTACAGAAGTGTATTATTATAGTATTCAAGAAAAAATTTAAAAAAAAAACAGTTCTGAGAGTTTGCTAGGGGGTTTGGATTATATCCATTCGAATTCACACTGCTATAAACGTGTAAATTGGAAGCATTCCTTTATAAAACATGTAAATTTGTCACATGCTTAATCTTTGACACAACAGTTTTTTAAGAGTGAATATTAATAGAACACATGCATATGCGCATCACAAGAGCACAAAACATTCTTATCAACATCATTTACTGTAAATTAATTCTGCAAAAAAAATTGTTCAATGGTACAGAGGTAATTGTGTCATACATACAGAAGAGTCTGTTTATCACCCTCGGCAAACTTGAGTTCTTGTGCTAAAAGGCAGGAATGAATTTCCCAAACATAATTTTGACAGAAAAACACAAAACCATTCTATGGCTTTTCCTATAAAAGTAAATCCAGAAACAGAACAAAAGTGATTGACAGCACTTCAATTCAGAAAACTGCCTACTTTAAGTAGGTGAGACAAGGGGTGTAGAGGCCATGTCTACAGGGTCTTCTTGGATGTGGGTCAATGGTCACATTCACTCTTCATCTAGAAGGGCTTTCACCTGTATAGTCAATTTCTGGTAGTTCTAAAATACTACACTTCATTTTCACTTTTCCACTTCATCACATGTCAATAAGATTATTTTTGAAATTAAAATTAATCTAATATGCATGTGTTTTATTTGTTTCCAGAGATAGAGAGAGAGAAAGAGAGAGAATCAGATCCTTTAGCCACTGCAAACAAACTCAAGATTCATATGCCTCTTTGTGCATCTGGCTTTTCTGGGTACTGGAAAATAGAACCCAGTTCTTTAGGCTTTGTAGGCAAGCACCTTAACCTCTGAGACATCTCTTTTGTGTAGCTACTTAAATGCCTCAAACATAGTGAATCTCCATCATTAAAATATACTTTTACACATAAATATTTGTTTAATAGCACTTTATATCATTTCAATTAGATAGTACACATTTTATTTCTAGCATTGTCCACTAGTAATTAAACTGGGATGTTGTTTTGAAAATATAGATTGCATAAAAATTATGAGACCAAAAAAGGACCAATCACTGATGGCTTACTTCACACTGATTGATCTAGTTAGGGACAAGTAGTTGAACTGTAAGGATACTAAATTTATCTATGGAATAAACCATCAGTATTTCAGAATGTGATGGAATTATGAGTGGTGGAGTTTTTTTTTTCTTAGATGTCATGTCCTCCTCTCTTCAATTCTCCTCTCCTTCTCCTTCTCCTTCTCCTCCCCTCCCCTCCCCTCTC
>PVHP010024417.1:0-26460 GCA_004024765.1 Zapus hudsonius | reverse complement strand
TTTTTTCCAAGATTCATATTTATAATGATGAACAGTAATAGTTTTATTAAAAAGTTATTTTTAGATATTATCATTGTGAGTCTGAGTTGCTATGAAATAAACATTTTAAAAATTACTTGAGGCCAGTAAACACAATGTTTAAACAAACCAGTGGGTATCAAACAATTATGACAGTTAATATCAAGATTTAAAAATTTCTTCTTTTTATAGTATTCTGTGGTAGGTCTTTCTAGTTGGTGATTAGGCAGGTTTAAAAAGAAAAGCAAGGAAAAATATATAACTAACTACCTTTGAAGTATGTAGAGGACTTTAAGAAATCTGATGGCATGTTGTGAAAGGTAGGCAAGAACGGCAAGAAACATCTTCCTCAAACAGTGTGGTTAAAAAGCTGCCAGTTGTCAATGCTCTCTCCTGTAAATTTCAAATTGTATACTACCAAAGTTTTTCAGGCTGAAGAAGCTATCAGCCATCCTGGCTGTGTGTGGATGGATTCCTGGATGAGACAGGAGTTGAAAGAAATTTGCACGGGAATGTCTTGCTCCTGTCTGCTCCCCATGGGGGAGCGGGGTTCAGTTTTTCTCAGCAGCAGCAAGCTGAGAGCTTCTCAATTGGTCCTCACTTTGGAGGCAGCTGGAAGTGTGTCACTGTGAAAGTTGGAGTCAGATTTAGAGATTGCTGGGGAAGAGCACCGCACACTGCTTGGCAGCCTTGCAATTCTGAGAGCCTCCCAGGAAGGAGCTATGGTTAGAAATGGGCTCTGTATTTAGCTGCTAAGCTGCTCACACTGGGAACAGTCACCAGCTAAAAGGACAGTTTTACCTTGATCTCCCCTTTTTTTTCACCAGAAATCATTTTTTAAAGCCAGAAATATCAAAGTTTTATTTTTGTAATTATTTGGCATTATTTTCATGAGGGGAGGATTGCAATATATATCAATTACTATATATATATATATATATATATATATATATATAATTTGGATAAATTTATGTCTATTACTTCTATTGTTGCATACCTGAACAAATGGTACAACTCTTTTTAATGTAATATTTCATTTTATATAACCAAATCATTAAATGAATGAATTATTCTGTTTCTTAATATTTATACTAATTGACATAAGCTACATGGATGGCATGACATTATTAAAATATTTATTTTATACTGATATCTTTTTTGTTATATGAACATGTTGAGAAATTGGTCATATTCCCATCGGTTTTAGTCTTATGTTTCATGGCTCAGCCTGATCATGAATGCTCCAGTCAGTCTGGGGGGGGTTGGGGAGGATAAAGCTTCAGAGTACACCTTCCCACTCTGTGGCTCTTATATTCTTTCTATCCCCTCTTCCTCAATGTTCCCTGACCCTTTGTAGTTCATGGTACAATAAAATATTATTTGAGGTGCTGGGGAGATGGCTCAGGAGATAAGAGTGCATTCTATAAAAGCCTGAAGACCTGAGTTCAATCCTTAGCAAAACACCCAAAAAGTATGGAAAAACAAGCAAACATTACTTGACTTTTCCTCATAGGAAAGAAATAAACCAAAGGCAAAGGCTTGCCCTTTGCTGTACAATAGAAGCTATGGATGGCAGGCTGAGATTTCAACCCTGCTGAATCTTTACTGGAATCCTTTACCACTTAATGTCTAAAAATCATTGAACTTTCAAAATGCAATTTTAATATCAGGTGGGGGGTCATACAGGTTTCTTTAAATGATATTTCAGACACATGATCTAAACAGTCTAGCATTTCTTTAGCATGCAAATGTGAGGGAAATGGAAACTATATTCCAGAATCATGACCTCCTGCCTGATCAGGACGCTGTTCACTTCAGCCTCTGACGCAGACATCACTACACCATAGAGATGAGTGTACTCAAGCTCAAGATCATTACAATAGGTGGCAAAGATAAAAATGGAACCATGCCATGGAACTTGAAAATTAGTCCTTATTCAAAGGCACCACTCTGTCTCTACACTTACTTCCTCACTGAGCCAAGAATAGGCTCTTTTAAGTAAAAGAATACACCCAAACAATTAATTTCAACTGGGGCCAGAAATTAAGTTGCCCCACTGTAATATTTTTATGAATTAAATGAAATTACAAAAAGAGGTAACCCAATAAGTTTCCATTTAATAAAAGTAGCCCAGATAATGAGCTTGCTGTGGGCAGTATGATGATGTCCTGGCAAGGTGGAATCCTTGAAGTCTGAAGGAGAGGGAAGTGGAGCCAGTCTGTCTACATGCCTGTGTCTAGGGGCCATTCCTCATGGTAGGAAGAAGCACCAAGCTGCTACCAGCATGGGGCTCTGAAAGAATAATTTAGGGTAACCATAAGCCACAGTTGGATGCTAGCTGGCGGGCATGCCAGAGTTCATCAACCTGCTGTATGGTCCATGGCTGAACACAGTAACTAGTGCTACCTCGTTCGTTTGATTTGATGCTCTTGTTAACTATCTACACAGAACTGCTGAACCTGGAATGAAGCCTGAGACTTCAGCAACTGTTAACTACCTAACTGAAATCATGATAAGGTGAGGAGGCCTAATGTGGAAGCAACAGGTTTATGTCCCCTGCCTAGGAAATGGGATGATGGTGAAGAGCATGAGGTGAGGTTGGTGACATCAAGGGAAAGGTATGTAAGACTGACAGGCTATCACCCTTGTTTGCAGCACGTCATGCTCTGGAGGACATGATTTCCATACCTCTATTCATTCTCCCACCTCAAGGTACACATTTTAGTCCAGTAGAAACAAGAGAAAAACAAGATCTTTAAATGTATCTCTTTGCGGATGTTCAATTCACCCTGCAAAAATAAGTCTTAGCAACCCACTCATTCTTTCATAACCCTTTGTGCTACATATCCAACCTTCTGTGCAAGCTAAAAATATTCAGACTAGTACCCCAACCCTCTGTGCTCTAAGGCACACAGTGACTCTCTCAAATCTATTCTGTTGTCTATTACTGCAGAGTAACCTCTCTTCAAGGCCATTGCCAACTTATTTCATTATGGGTAGGTACATTTATTCTTTAGAATGCCTTAATTAGAAAACATATGGGTTTAAGATTACATATGAAAACATATCATTTATATGTTCAAATATGTGCTGATAAATCATTTCTTTACTTTTTATAGAAATAATAAGGCTAAATGGGAAATTGGCCAAAGAGAGGTTAGAGGGGGGCAAAAGAGGAGAGAAAAGTTGGATAGATGAGAGAGAGAGAGAGAGAGAGAGAGAGAGAGAGAGAGAGAGAGAGAGAGAGAGAGAAACCAAGATAACTGTTCTTGCTTATTTTAAGCATTTTACTGCAAACTTGCTTCACAGCTTTGGATTAAGTTTGAGACTGGATGGGATGCAGCCTAGACCACCTGTCCTGCTGGGGAAGGAGAAGAGTAGGTGCTGAGCCTGATATCAAGGCCTCCAAAAATCACAGGGTGCTCACAAGGAGAAAAGAAGACTACTCATTTAAATGCTTTCCTTTGTCTTTTCATTTAGTGGTACTATCTTATTGTAGATTATTTTGTATCACAATCTTGTTATTTTCTCCCTCTGATATCAAGCTGTAGGATTGTCTCAGAGCCAGGCACAGCCAGACAGAGATGAGAAGAATGAGCAGGCACCAAGAAAGTGGTTTCCTAGCAACAGAAACTATTTCAAAGGTCTCATAACTCTTGTATAGTTTCATTTCCAAAGCAATGTGGAGACTAGTAAATAGTGTGTTTTCTTATCAGCTTAATCCAAATGAATCGTAGTCATCAAATGACAGATAAATGCCAAGCTTATAAATGCTTGCTCTAATAGATTCAACCTGAGTATTTGCTGTTATTTTGTAGCATCTAGGCTATGTGTAATGTGCTTTGATAAGTCAGAAGCCTCAATATTTTAAAATTATGTTCTTTTTTGTTTTCTCTTTTTTAAGAGTCATTTGCTACAGCAGTTCCAAAGGCAGATGTATTCAAAAGGGAGAAATTGTAGTTTTAAGAATACAAATTTCATGATATTTAATATTAAGATATCAGATCTAGAGATCAGAACAAATAACAATTCACATATTCAATTTCCTTTATATTAAAAAGTAAGTAGACTATTATTGAGTTGGCAGCATCTTGGTGATCATTTCTACATTCTTTCTTGATTAGCCTTTAAAAATCTAAAAATTGACCCGATAATAGCAAAGACACTTCAAATAAATTAGGCTGTATGCAAACTAAATCCAAAGGATCACAATTACAGTCTAGTTTTCATCTGCTTTAAACACAAGGTTATCATTCAATCTCCTCTACTGGAAGATTGAACAGGTACACATGAATAAAGACATTAGAATTTGTAATACAACAATTAGCTCTAGCTAATAAGAACCAAATTAAATTACTGTATGTAAAAACAGATAGAAATATGTATACATCTCTATATCAAAAAATTTGTTACATTATTCATGTATTATTTCATATTTTTATTTATTTATTTCCAAGGGGGGGAGAGAGAGAGGAAGAGAGAGAGAGAGAGAGAGAGAGAGAGAGAGAGAGAGAGAGAGAGAGAGAGAGAGAGAACATATAAGCATGCCAAGGCCTCTTGTCTCTGCAAATGGACTCCAGATGCATGCGTCACTATATGCTTCCGGTTTTATGTGGGTATTGGTGAATTGAAACTTTGCCTTCAGGCTTTGCAAGAAAGTGCATTTAACCACTGAGCTATGTCTCCAGCCAATTGTTTATATTTTAATATGAAATAACTAAAAATAGTATAAATAAGGTGGCAATGAGATAAAACTGTACTTGGTCTCCTGTGGATTGTCCAATAGAGTACAAGCTCCTAATCAGAAAGCTAGATTTTATAGACAGCTATCCAGTCTCTTTGCTTTGGTGGGCTTTTTTGCAAATATTGTTCACAGGAGTCCAGGAGACATGGGAGGAAAGTTCTTTTGTCTTGGGCTTTTGTCAGTGACAGGGCAACACAACCACATGCAGCATGAAATAGACCCACATTTATGTCAGAAAAGACACACACAGGTCAGAAATAATGCACTGCAGCCAAAGAAGCCCACTATAATATTTTCCTTGGGATTTGTAAAATGGCTTTAAATTTTGGTTTTCAATAATAAAATTCGTTTTAGGAATTCTGAAGATAGGTTGTTCTATATCTGCAATCTGTGCATTTTATAGCAACATTGCAGGGAATTTTTATACAGTTTAATACAAAAGAAATTAAATGAAGAGAGAAAAGAGAAGAAAAAGAGAAGAGGAATGGGTTTGTTCATTTCAGTGTTAGAACTAAAGAACGGGATAATACTTCTCTATTAATTAGTCATAAAATTATTAAATCTGAATTAATTATTGAAGATGAAACAATAGCATAGATTACATCCATACTTTTATTTCTACTAGTGCAGGAAACATATACTTACAGATATCTATTTTAGCAGAAGCATTTATTTTATAATTTGATTTAATTGCCCTTAAATTATGTTTTTGACAGCTGATGGTCTAATTAAAAAGCATGGAAAATTTTTGATGGATATCAAAAATTGTGCCAAATATTTTTCTTCATGTAAGTATCAAAACTTTTATAATAAACTATCTTATCTGTTATTTAAAAATCTGATAATTTTGATTATAGCCCAAAACCATTTAGAGATCTCATTTCTGAAATACAAAAACAGATTCTCAGGCTGGGGATATAGCTCAGTTGATAGAATGCATATCTAGTATGTATGAAGCTCTGGCTTCAATTTCCAGCATCAGATAAAACTCAGTGAGTTTGAGGACAGACTGAGACACATATTTTTCTCTTACATGTCTTATATATATATATATATATACATTCATCTATATGTATATGAATACATATATGTGCATATGTATATGTAGGTTCACATGTATGGATACATCTATTTGCATATGCATATGGAAATCAGAGATTGATGGAGGGTGTGTTTCTTTGATAGCTCTATACCTTGTTGAGACAAGTTCCTTCAACTGAACCCAGGGCTTGCTGATTCAGCTAGCCTAGCTAGGTAGTTTGCCCTGGATTTACCCTATCTCTGCCTCCTGAGTGCTGGGATTACAGGTGAGCCCATATGGATTTCAAGTGAGTGCTGAAGGTCCAAACTCTGGCCCTCACACTTGCAAGCCAAGTGATTTATCCACACTGAGCCATCTCATCAGCCCCTGTGATGATTAGGTTTTGTTGTCATCTTGACCTGTTTAGTAATGTTGGATGGGTCTTTGAGGTTGTTTACAGGAAGGCAGCCCTCTCAGTAGGGGGCATGATGTAAGGAAACTCAGGCAAATTGGAATTTAACATCCCCTACTGTGTGGGCAGTGTATAGAGGAAATTCCAGAGACTCAGGAAGCATTATGTCTGGGAAAGGGTTGCTAGACCTCACCCTAAAGCTATATAAGGGGAGGAAATTCTCTCCTTAGCCCCCTGCCTGTTTCCTATTGTGTGTGTGCTATTGGTGATGGGTTTCTCTCTCTACTTGGACCTGTGAAAGGGCGTCAGCCTCTTTCACTATTATGGAAATTCCCCTGGATCTGTAGCTTCAACGAATTCTTTCCTCCCATAAAGTGTGCCTTGTTTGGAGATTCATCCCAACATTATGTGGCTAAGACAACCCCAAAAGGAGAATCTTATTTAAAAGTGGGGTACTTGTTTACTCCTTAATAACTAAAGTATTAATTTTTTCTGAAAACTACATGGGGAAGTGTTCTGCACCTTGTTTAAAACCAGTAGTGTTCCATCTTCAATTGTCAACTGAAAATACCTTTAAGTCTGTTCACTTAGAATTATATTACTAAAATAATAAAGAGAATATTAATGTAGAACATCCATAAAATATACTAGGAAAAGCATATAATTTAGATTATCATTCAGTTTATTTCTGACCTTTACTCTTTGCTATATCAAGAACTTGATATTTGGAAGATTTTAGAACTGATATTTAAGGTAGAAATTTTGTACTGAGAGAATAGTAAGGTTTGCAATTTTAAGCTACTTTATATATATTTTTCTTTTTCTTACTTTATATTTTTAAGTGGCGAAATTCATCTTATTTTGCAAGATGAAGTCAAACCATCAATTTTCACTGTTTTTAATCATGGAATATTACTTGAATATACTTGAGGGTTTATTGCTGGCATCTGTGTCTTACTGAAATAGTGCTAAAATATGATTCTCCCCACTTAGTAAATCAGGTTAAGGCCTTTGGCCACCTTTGCACATCACTGTAAACACAATGTTTTACATACTTGTGGGCACATGCATCTCCGCAATCATAATAAAGTACTCAAACAAGCCAGATAATGCGAATGACAGAGTCAACTGTTTTCTTAAAACCGCTAGCATGGCGATTTTAGTCACTGCTCATCCCCAGAGTAAATGCTAAAATGACTCATAAACCTTTGTAAATAGTGTGTCATTGCTTGCAAGCATTCAGACTAATTTTCACACTGGGTGAAAAACAATATTTTATCCCTAAACAACACAAATCTTCAATATTTCACTGTCCTCAATGAATTTGGTGCCAACACCTCAACTCCTGCAAGTCTTATTTTCCCCACTGCTGGTAATAAACTCTACTTCTGACCTGCAGAAATGCTGTGATTATAGGTCTCCAGTTCTTAGAGGTAATAATGCCTCACTGTATACAGATTTTGTAGTTCCTGAATCTTTAGTAACCTCAACCACGGTTTATTATACGCACAGAAGAACTGTCTATTAATCTTCAACATTTTGTATATAAAGTAACATTAGGGGAGCTATGGAGATGACTCGGTTGGCACATAAACATGAGGATGTGAGTTCCAATCCCTGGCATTCAATGTAAAATGCCAGGTGTGGTGGTGTGCCTGTAAACCCAGTGCTGGGGGAATCCCCAGAGTATCTCTGGGGCTCACTGGGTAGCAGCAGAGTCAGTGATGATTTTGTTCATTGAGAGATCCCCTCTCTAATCAGTAGGAGAGCAACTGAGGAAGGCATGTGACTGCATATACATATGCATGCACACACATACCAACATGGACACACACACACACACACACACACACACACACACACACAGCACATGCATACCACACACAGAGAATAAACAAATAGAGTAAGATTAGCCGATAAGTATGCTCTGTCTAGAAGCATAAATTAGGAAACAGGTAAGACATATTCCTGAATCACACGCATAAACAGTGTCATTCGAAAAATTCCTACCTTATTCTTTCTTTCACTCTTTCTCTAACATGTTTCTCACGCTATTTGTCTTGAATCTATTTTCCCTGGTTGTTGGCACCAGGGGCTATGCTTTCCCTGCATAGACCCATGTATTTCAGAGTGTCACTTTGTGAATATCACAACCCTCCTGATAATTACCAGTGAAGGAGACCAACTTCAATCTGAACATCAAGATCTTACAATGAAAGACCACACTAGTTTAAAATGTCTCACAAGAGCTCTATTTCCTCACCTCTCTTCGAAGAATGCAGTGCACCATGACTATCACAAAACCTTGCAATGAATCGAACACAGCAAAGAGTATCTGGAACAAAATGGAGCGTTTATCTGTCATGGCCAGAACTGCAGACATCCACGTCAGAGCCAGAAGTGGTAACACCACACAGGAGCTCCAAAGAGAGGCCCTGTGGAAGTTGGAAGAATGCAACATTATGTAGCTACATGTCACATTGCAGGTCATGCCCGAACCCTCGGTCATGGTCAACAAAACATTCTTTTATGTGGCATCAAGGCCATTAACTTGGAAACCAAAAAAGTACATAACATTTGAGAATTTTATTTTTTATAGACTATCCCACAACAATTTTAAAGGTAGTTGCCGATTATAAATACTCAAGTATTAGCAAGCAGTATTTTTTCATCATAGCATTTTTTCACATGCACTGTAAAGATTTGTAACAAGAAGATGTAAATGATTGGGACTAACATGGCGTTACTGGCGGTGGTGGCGGACAAAGCTGTTGTTGAAACTACTCCACACTTGGCACATTTGAGCGTCAAACCGCTATGAGGCTCACTCATCTGACTGCAAACAAAGAGAACACCCACAAAAAGAACAAAATATTCAGTTGTCACCAAAAAAGTCTCTCCTGCAAGTTAGCTTTTACATACGATTTCATGCAGAAAAATATACTTATCGAGGAAGAATGCTCTAGGTTGTTCTAGAGACTTATTTATACCACGCATTCCCTTTGTAACATTTCATTTTCAGTAAGTTGGGCCTTTTGTTGCACGCAAAGCATATTTCCATCATGTACACCATACATGGCCCCATGTCTATAGATAAAAATTGGCTAATACACAGAGTTAAACATATGCATGTACTCAGACATACTATTAAAAACCTTTATCAAACATGCGAGAAATTCTAATATCAAAGATTTCTACTGCCATTTGTAGAAGGCAAATATGATCTAAGACCTTCAGAAATATAGCCATTTATTTCAGAAAACCTGACATAGGAAGGTACATGTCATATATAAGTATGTACATACATATACATATATCTTCAAACCATGGGAGATGTAGTTTTATCTCAACAGAGTGATGATTTGAAATTTCTTATAGCATAAATACACTTTCATCTTTTTGGGTGATCTGAATATAGGGGCTGATACAATTTTATGAAATACTAGTTCATAATTAAGAATGATAATTTTCACAATAATAAAACACATTTAACATATGATTGAGTTAAAAAAATTCTTTCTGAATAGTTGTCATAGATTCCAGGAATTCAACATCTAAATAGCTCTGCTGGTCTGAGAGATTTTGTAGGCAAATTCAGATTCAAATAATTTGGATTTTATCTGTTAAATCACAAAAACAAAATGATGCTACATGAAAACCCTTTCTTACATTTTCCATGAGAGAGTGTTCTTTGAAAAATAATGTTTATTAGAAAATAAAACTCTTAGTAAAACAGGAAAAAAATGCTTAAATCAACATTCAGAACACCTTAAAGAAATTGGGGGCTGCTTCCCTAGTCCCTCCCTATGTGGTGTTCATGTCTAAAGCATGTTTGTCCTACAGACCTTTGAAATAATGGCATAGTGCAGCTGTTCTGTTATATGTAATTAATGGCAGAGGAGAACAATTGTTAAGAAACTCAGAATATCTGATTTATTTCAATTTATTGACTCATTGGTGAATAGTAGTTTTTGAAACACGTCATAGATTGATCAGTAGATCTCATGAGGAAAAAAAATCAAGCTTTTGGAGATAGGTGGGAAGTTCCACTTTACTGACCTAACCCAGGGGCTATGTATAAGTCATACAAGAGCCCAAGCTTGTCATATAATGTGCAAGTACTCGTCTGTCTATCTTGGTTTATGGGCAAGTCAACTCCTGCTTCTAACGGAGTACGAGATCAGTTCTCCCAGGACTGCACAGAGCTTTCTCACCCAATCACCCAAAACTCTCATTGCAGGAGCCAGGTGCCTGTCCTTTTTAAAGCTTCATACATGATTCTGATGAGCAAACAGGAATGCACATCACTGCCAGAAAGATACACTTGTATTTCTAAGTTTGATCAGATTGTTATTAAAGAGGCATTTATTCCTTGTGTAATGGCTGTGTCTTGAACATGGATATTTTTCAATTTAGGACACTTTGCCTCTGGGCTCTGCAACAAGGTTGACACGCCAATGATTACTAAAAATATATCATAACACCTAGTACAACAAATATTATAGTTGTAAAAACTGATATAAGTATGGGATGTTCTGATAATAAATTGCAACTAATAATCAAATTATTATTTGTCTTCATTTGAGCTTTGGGGTGAACTGGTCGGACAAACTTGGTATTCTGTGGATATGATGGAGAATAATGGTGAGTTATGCAAGAAGATGCAATTTTTCTAGCTTGTATGATCATTACACAAACTAATGAAATAAGAAAAACATTTTAGATTCTAAATTGATTTGCTACAATGAAAAAGAAAATGGTTCTCTGTCAAAAGACATATTATTTTGCATTGACAGAAAAAAGATTAAACAATGATTAAAAAAAATAAAAACACAGGTGAATGGGCCATATATTCCAAGAGACCTAAACAGGAACCTGGGGTGCTTCCCTCTTCTCTCCAAGTTGTTTTGTCTGCTCAGTCCTGAGCACAGGTCTTGAAATCTCATGTCCTCCTCCAAGTCTCACAGATAAAGTCTAATTTTAGCAAAAGCAAATTATCTGACTCGTTTATTATTAATAATATGACAGATTCTCTGGAAAGAAAAGATTGTCCCCTCCACTGGGGAGATGCTTCATAAAATTTGTAATGTGTCCTGCCAAGATAGTCTCCTGGATTCCAGTTAGATAAGACAGGACAGTTTTAAACAGTCAGGAAGAAAGCGCCATTGCAGCAAAATAGAGAAAGTATACACTTTCTGTTTTAAGATATTCTAAATATACACATTATTTTATATTCATTTCTTGCCAATTATTTTGTATAAGATATGCAATAAGTTTCAATAAATTTCCCTTGGTAAATATATTTTATGCATAAGAAAAAAATTTAGTGTGTTTGGAATTTTATAAAACTTGTCATGATATTACATCATTTATTAAACATTCATTCATTCCTTTATAAATATTAATTGAACACAAATCATACACTTGGGCATTTCTAATAAGTGATTATAAAGTATAAGAAAAACAACAAAGAAATAGTAAAAAGAATGAGGGAAAATGCTTTGGCACTGTATTTTATTTTAACATATCTAGCTTCACAAGATATATTATATGTAATAATATAATATAAATTTAGTCAGATTTTTACAATTGGAAAATAAATTATTAAGATAATCAGTCCAGGTACTGTTTTCAATGTCTCTTTAGCTAATTCTTATTACTTGTTCTTCACTGGCATTGTGACTGTCCTCACTAAGATTTGAGAGTTGAAATTTGATTTACCCTTTTGTAGCTTCTCAGTTTCTCTCACTGACACTTCAGAATAGAGAGCACATTTTAGTCTATGTATTTATATATTTAATCTATATAGATTATTCAGAATTTTGGATTATATAAATATTTATAAACCTAATCCCTAATTTAATGACTCTTTCTTTTGGAAAGTAAACAGAATTGTCCTTTTAAAATATATGTTCACAACTTTTCTGCTTCTTCATCAATTTCTTGTGAACTAGAGAAACACTGACTCAATTTTGTCAGTGAAACACATGTGACGTCTAAAGATGTGTAGAGAATTAGAGGTTGAAATCAGTAATCTCTAAATTCATAGCAACAATGCTGTCATGCCTTGTGTATGTTTATCACTTACAAACTGCTCTATGAGTTAGACTTGCCAATGCGCACAACATAATTCAACGTAAAACTGAATATCAGCTGTGGGTTGAAGAGTTGCCTAGGAGTTCCTGCATTCTCTTGATCCCATCTTTTTCTGGCCTCACTGTTACATTCACGGCCAGGGACCTTTGTATGCAACATGTCTCTCTCATCCTGCTCATTTCATTCTTCGTCACAGCCCCCGTTTGTTGAGTGAAGGTTGCTATTGAAATCATTCTGTATACTATTTCATGTGCTTTATGAAGCAAAAGTCATTTTCCTGATTGATGGATAAAGAGGCTGGCTTGCAGAAAAATAAAGCAACCAAGATGCTCTTAGACAGCTAGTAAACTGGAAATATTTGTTGATAAGAGTTCTCTGAATCACTGAAATCCCCTATTTTATACCACCAGTAGTGCGGCAGAGCTTCTGTACCTAGCTCTTATTCTCCTCAATTTATCATGGCCTGATTAATTTGGACAGGATAATTGAAGAAACCGTTATGTTGGTCCAGTCATGTAGCAGAAAACCAAGAGATATTTATATAATCCTGTGGTAGGTTTATGCCAAATTGTACAGGAAGTTCAGAGTCTGCCTATCTAAGAAAGTGCTGGAAACTTCTCTGTAACAAGCATTGGAAGTGATCATCTGTCAGGAAGGACTCCCCAACGATGCTTTTTCACACCATTGGGGTCCTGAGATTTGATATGAATGATATCAAATTTTTTCACTTCAAGCCATTAAACTTCATTCTTTACTAGAGAAAAACAATATTCTAGGTTTTCTCACCTTATAAATCAATAAAAATTTTATTAAAAAGATCTTAAAAAACTCCCCAATAAGTGATCCCATACAATGGCTTAAATAATATCATTTAGCTTTTTAAAACGCAGAAAAATTGTAGGGGCAAGATTTAAATGAAGGTTTATTTACCAGAAATGGAAATGCTATAAACTTTTTATATGAAAAGATACAAAAGGAAATTAAAGGCATTAGAATTTCATTTAAGTTTCTAAAATTCATACAGTGAAGTGAAGCTTGTTGGATGAAGAGATCAAGTTGCTTAAAAGCCACATGAAAATCCCTATGAAATGTTTGTTTGAGAGATGGTGACACGATAGTGATAGAAAATTAAGCAGATGCTTTTCTAAATTTTGTAGCAGAATAAAATGTACAAGTGAAAATAATGAAATTAGCAAATTTCATGTAGCAAATTATAGTCACAGTGTGAAAGGAATGAAAATATGTGACAAGAATGTCTGACAGGTGAGCATTTCGAGTGAATTTTTTTCTGGTATATCTAATTAATCAAAGATAAAGTAGTATTTTCAACCCCAGTTCATTCATGTTAAAATTTGACCTATTTGTTTATGACTAAAAGTCAGAAGGCTTTGAAATCGCTTTCTTCAGTCCAAGTATTTTGAGTCTAGCTTGAGTGTTCAATCTTAATTTACAAGCAAGAACTTTGCAAAACTACAACTATACATTGATTATCTGTTTTTCATTCTAGAGTTTTGGTTATCTTACATGAGGATGGAACACTAGAGAAACTTTGAGATGCAGAATCTAGCAGATACACTGTACATCAAGAACAAAAGTCAAGGCACAGTCCAATGCAGTCAAAGTCCACCTTGATTTTGGACCATGAGACTCATTGGTAAGGAACCTTCAAAATCCACCAATTGCAGCTTACCCGGCTCTGTGTTTGAGCTTTTTATCTAGGATCCCATCTCTGGAAACAAGTTTATTAAATACCAAAATGCCAATCACCATGTTGACCTGTCAAACAGAAACAAAATTGACCTTTCAATAATATTGAAGGGAAACAGGTCCCTATGTGGTTTAAAACCACATAGAGGTACATGATTACACAAGTAGGAAAGACTTCTCAAACACAGGTCTATGAAGACATAAAGCACAACTTAAGAGTGGTGTGTGCCATTGTCTTAAGTACATTTAATTTCTATGATTTGCGGTTTAACCCTCAATTGCCTAACTTTTAAATGGTACCAAGCCATACCAATTTGGTATTCTCCTCTCTTAACTAAATTTCAATAAAATCAATTGGCTGAATGAGTTTATACAATGCTTAGTTAGGAGTCAAAAGTTTTTAAGTCTCCCAGCAAGAGGATAGGGTAAACCTTGGCAGGCAGAGACCCTGAAGACTTGTCGTTGCACCCAGCAGGGAGGATCAAATGGCAAAGTCCCTCATGCTGTTCTCTCCTGGGGTGGGAGGCCTTCTGATGCTTGGTGCTTTTAAAGGGAAAACCTATTCAACTCCCACAGTCCTCCAGGGGATGGACGCTGGCACTGATTCTTAAAGTATTGGGAGTGTTCCCATCAATTTCTTGCTAAGCCTTTCTCACTTTCACTTCACAAGCCTTTTGCATAACAGACTTGAAGTGAAAACCATAAGTGCTCATGTTGAAGGAAAAGCGTACGATGCCTCAGAGCTGCAGATGGACATCTACTGGTAGAAGGTTATTAACATGAAGCTTGGTTTTCCATGCATCTGATGAAGGAAACAGACCCAATGGGGAAACCAGGGCAATAAAATAAAATTATTTTTTACTTTCCTTGTCCCTAACCATCTTTCATAGCTGGACAACTGAATCTTCAACAGCCTGCCTCCTTTGCCAAGCTCTAGAATGTAAGGCTGAAATCTCTCCAACTACTCATGTGAGGAAAACTCACAACTCATTCTGTTAAGTGGGGACTTAGGAGGTTTCACTATTCATAGTTTCGGAAAGTGAGATCATTTAATCAAGAGTGTGTAATCATCACTGTAGTTCTCTTTAATTCACCTGGGAAAAAAGTGTATTCTGAGGATTCTATTAATCAACATTTTACTCATGAGAGAATGTATCACCAAATGTAATCCAAACAGCTTTGGTGTTTCAATCACACACATGCTCTTAATTTCTTTGTTTTAGCATTATAAAGGCTTTAACCTAGTGGCTTAGAAAAATAACTGATTCAATTAAAAAAACTCAATATAGCAGACAAAAGTGTTTCTAATGGTTTTGATTCCCTATGTTTTTCTCAAACACTCATATATAGAGTGGTTTTTTTCCCACTGAATTGTGGACAATTTCTTTTCCTTGTTACAGCTTTAAAGAAGGGGAATAATCTTTAAGGAAGAAGAAAGATGCAAATAGACTTATTAAGAAAGATGTCATTTGCTTTCAAATTTTTGAATGAATTGTTCAAGAAATTGAAAGGTAGGTAATTTTCCTGAATGATCTAATAGCACAGTAACATGAATTTTTGTACTTAATTCAGATAATTTCTTCCTTTACTTTCTTCAATGATTGATAAAGCCAGAAAGATTTAAGAGAGAAGGAGGGAAGGAAGTTAAGGAGGGAAGGTGGGAAGGAGGTAGGGATGGAAGGAGAAAAGAAAGAAAAATAAATTGGTACAAAAATTTACATGTTATTATAATTTTAAACTTTAGAGAATTACTTTGTGGTCCATATATATATAAAACTATATCCTTATACCCAACATCGTAAATCAGTGATTCTTAACTAAGGCACTAATTTTGACACTCCCCTCAGGGAACATCAAAACATCAAACATGTCTGGAGATTGTTTTGTTTGTTGGAAGTGGGGGATGCTGCCAGTATGTGAGCACAGGGAGAGTATATAGGACAGCCCGACAGCAAAGAAATATGTAGTCAGAAATGGTAATATCATTGAGGGTGAGAAACTCTGCAAGATAGACAAGTATATAGATGATAGACTTGAGTTTCAGTATTGAAGATGTCTCCCTATTCATGTCTATATACATAACACCAAATAATACAGAGTTGCAATCATAACAAATGAGAAGATTTTACACATTCTAGAGGAAAGATCTACTGGAATTTACTCAAACTTCTTCATAAATATGGGAGCACTGTAAGGGAAATTCCATATTACCGAGATTCACATTCTTCCACACTTACATACAAATATTTTAGAATAATAAAATATTGAAAGCAATTGATTTTAAACTCTAACGGTTCATTGAACTTTAAAATCTGCATACAAGACACAATTTATCAAAATTGCCACTTGAAATGAACTAATGCTATGGCACTTTTGCTAAGCAATTAAGGAGGGAGTCTGGGTGTTTACCAGGACAACAGCAGCTGCGGGTCCCACAAACGCGTAGAGCAGTCCTCCTTCAAGAGAGAGCCAGCAGCTGAAAGTGACATCAGATCAGATGGAAACTAACAACAATTAGTGCTAAGTACTAGACCATGGAAGTGTGGTGCAAGTAGCACACACTATACATCTGGCCTTGCAATGTTGGCATATTTCAAAGAAGAATAGCTTCAAAAACTGTAGAATATTTAGAGCTTTTCATGAATGATAAATATTACAGGCTTCTCACTGAAGACAAACTTTTATTATATGGCTTTATTTTTAGTCAGTTAAAATACTTTAGAAAAAAATTATTGATATAGTGAAATTTATGCACCCATTCTTGTTGCAAAGTTATTATTACTTAAATTTTACAAAAACAAAGTCACTTTATCTCTCTAGTAGATTTATTTCTTTTTCCTATCTCCAGCCCATCAAAGATACTTTAAAACAAGAACAGTGCTTTCTTCAAAATCTCAGGTGTGCTATTTGCCTGCTTTTCCTTGAGGCCATTGAGATTTTAGGAGAAATTCGTTTTAAAGACATCACTGCAGGAAATAGATCACCCACATCTGTGAGCTTTTTCTCCTTTAATTTTACTGTTTCCCCAGACCACTAAGAAAACTCACTGCGATGAGTTTGAATAAAAATAAGTGCAGCTGTGTTTGTCTCGTGGACTAGCTACACTCAGAAATGTAGATTGCTGTGATAGAGACATGATCACCCATCTGGGTAAAAACGTTCATTCTTTGGCAACCAAAAGAAAAACCAACGCCGAGGCCGCAGAGCCCAGCACTGAAAGCATGGCAGCATTGGCAGGGCCGGATGTCCACCATCGAGGACCCTGAGGATGAGGAGGTGAAGGACATCATGTCATGGAGCTGTTTTTGGACATTTCATGCTATCTCTCCTCAGTCTACAGAGTCACTGCTGCCTTTAAAAACAGCACTGTTAAATTGCAGCTGGTCTTTAATAAACTCCTCTATGTGTCTGTGGTGCTGGTTCCACTTGTAAAAATCATACCTTAATCAAAATTCCAATTGAATAGTTATATATGAACACATAAAACACATACACTATGCATCGGAAACATTCACAAATATGTTTGCATTTACTGCATATCTGCATTTAGTCCTTGTGCTTTACATAGAGCAAACATAAAATTCACTTTCCTACTTTCAGGGAGGCAAGTGAATATATATATATAATCACCTAAGTTTTGTAGGATGGGCTTTGTTACAGTATTTTCTCTCTTTTAAATTGTGTGTGTGTGTGTGTGTGTGTGTGTGTGTGTGTGTGTTCGTGTGGATCTGTGCAAGCCTCAGTGGGCTTGTGGAGGTCAGAGGTGAACTATGGGTGTTGTACTCACTGCCCATTTTGTCTGAGCCGTTTTGCTGTCACTGCTAAGAACACCAGGCTTTTGATTCTTCTGCCTCTGGCTCTCATCTAACCTTATGAGAGATGGGGCTACAGACATTAGCCATGGCATGCAGCCTTTAAGTGGGTTCTGGGAATGTCAACTCCGGTAGTCAGGTGGCAAGTTCTTTACCCTTAAAGGTGTCTCCCTAGACTCCATGAAGTTTTCAAACATGCAGATCATAACTTTCCTCATACTGTCCCCTTCCCATCATTCTCTCTTGTCTTTCTTTCCACCTTTTGCTAATCTACTCCTCTTCCCAAACAATTTTTCTATTTACACCATATTTTTCTTTTAATGTATGTTTCACATATGAGAGAAAATATGAAACATTTGTCATTCTGAGTCTATCTTGCCTACTATATTTTTGTGTAAGCTAACTGCCAAATTGAGAGATTTTTACTTATCTCAGAAGGTATACTAACAGATTTAGTACGCCTTTCAATTATTTTCCCCCTAGGAATTTATAGTCATAAAGGATATTTGGAGTTATAAGATCAGTATAAAACTTTATTGCCTTTGACTTTAATTATAAATTTGATAGTATGATAGTCGGAACTATAACATCTATGATCTTACATCTCTCCATATAATATATTTACATTAAAATAGTTTATGTGAAAGTAACTAATTAATAGTAAGCCATACTCTTCAAGATATTTATTAGATTCTTTTTTCAATAATATTGATTTCATAAACAGCAAGAGACCTGATGCCAGGAGCTTTTCATAATTTTAGGAGGCTTTGTTTGATGGGCAGGTGATGCAATGCCCCTCAACACAGGCTCCATGTGGATGAACCCAGCAGGTGGCCTGATTAGCAGCAAACCTGACTGCAGTTAAACAGAACATCCTATTTTAAAATGTTTCTCATTCAACGTTTCTCATTGTGACTCAGGGACAAAATGAGTGCCATCAGCAGTGTCCACTAAGACAGGCAGAGCCTGAGAAGAGTTATCATCACAGATGGACTTACTAGTGGTCTGTGCCGTATCCTTTGGTCCTGGTGAAGCCCACTGAGGTGGCCACTACTAACGCTGGCAAACCTGCAAGAAAAGCAATGACATGTTTCAGATGTAGCGGTTACCACTGTAATACTGGCTGAGCAAAAGCCACAATTAACTCCTAAAAGCTAGAATGCCTAAAACTATCTTTGGATGAATCATTTCACAAAATATGTTCTAATACAAACTTTCTTTCCAGTGTAAAAATAGGAGGGAGAAAGCTATTTTTTTAACTCGGTGCACTGCTTTGATGTTGCTAGGTTACCACCACATTTGACTTGGTTTAAAAGGGAAATAATAACAAAGAGTTAGTATATGTTTGAAGCTATTTTTCCCCTGGTTTTATAAAATAAATTTATAAAGTCAGGAAGGTAAAAACTGGATATTCTGGTGTGATGAGATAGCACAGAAGTGGATCATTCAGGTGGTCACATATTGATCACTATCAATTTGTACTTAGAATATGTGAGATCTCATCACATAATGTTTTCTTATTAATTTGCTTATGATAACATGAATGTACAAACAGAAAATAAAGTATCTGTAAATTCAAGCCAACTCTGATTTGTGACATCTTTGAGTTGGTTTAAATCTGCCTTACCTCATTCAAATTTAATAATTCTCACTGTATTTTCATGAGATTAATCTAAACTATGCTGATGTTAAACAATTTATCTACATGCAAATGCATTACATTCTTTCAAGACCATGTTTCATCATGTTTACTTTTCCGTCATCATCCTTTTGAATCCACTCTGTATCTTCAATCTCCTTAAACCATCACATCTCTCCAGCTCTTCTCATTCGTCTTTGGGCCTTCTCTAGTGACACATGTTCATTTATGAAGTTTAATTACAAGACCTTTGGACAGCATCACAGAGGGAATCACCTTGTCTTTGAAGAAATATGGATAGCTCTAAATTTATAGTGTAAATTGTATGTGTGTGTGTGTGAGAGAGAGATCTTTGTCTCTTTTCCCCTCCTCATCCTTCATTCTGCAACTCATTGCTGACTATTTTAATTGAACAAATTAAGTTACCTAGAAAAAATAACTAAAGGGTTAAAAGTCTTAATTTCATACAATTTGGACTTCCATATTTCCCCCAAATTCATTATGGTTTACCTGACTGAAACTCGTATACCACATCCTGCTAATCAGTTTTAACTTTTGATACACAAAAATATTTTAATATTACTTGTGAATTTAGAGACCAGCTGCAAACCCTTACCACAAATTTTAGTACTTATATTAAAGAAATAGTTATCAATAACTAGAGTGGAAATCTCTATGCTTCAAGAAAAAAGTTCCTCTACTTGCAATCTCTGTTTCTTGGATATATGGTCTTAATTTAAGAAAAAACTGTTTCTTTAAATTTAGAAGGTCTTTTCACTGAATCTAGACAAAATCTAATGTATATTAGAATACACTTCAATTTCTTAACTGCTTGGCTGTTTGCTTCTACAAAAAATCCTAATCCATCAGCTAAATATGTGGGAACCTCATTGATAATATGTAAGTGGTCTTGATCCAATTTCTTTCTGGATTAATTATTCTTATATTGTAGTAATTTTAATTTAACCAGTTCCTTCTAACATATTATACTTATCTTCTGATATAGTAAGATTTGCTCGTGTGTGTGTGTCTATAATTCTCCAGTTATCTTGGTGTTTATTCCTTAAAATTCAAAGACAAACATGAAAAATCCTTAACTTTTCCTACAATTAGCATTTTAAGTACCCTACCCTCTTACTTTAATCCATACTGTGAAATTCCCGATCTTTGAGATGTTTGTGTAATGAAATAATTAAGAAACTTTCCTGATAATGATGGACAAAGAATTACTTCTCAGTCTGGAAGCAACTCTATGTTTCTACTCTTGAGGAACCCACTGACTCCATGGAAACTTCCATTTTTTTACTAAATGGCTTTCTCACTGGGACATGAACAGCTTTCTTCTTTAGTTGTTCAGAGATTTCTTAGAATATAATTCCTAAAGTTTTCTGGGGGAGCAACAGGCCCCGACATTCATCATGATTTGGGATTTTCAGCATTTGGAAGTATTTGCATTTTCAGGGAACATTTTGTTTTTCTGACTATGGTTACCTCATCTCACCCCATATTGGCACACAGATTCTTAGCTGATTATCTAAATCGGCATTTAGTACTTACTCCTTTGTGAAGTTCCAAATGACCCAGCCATGTTCAGCAAAGACCCCTGTCATGTGTTGTCACTTCATATATCGAGCTTGACATAAGGTCACCTGGGGATCATCACTTTCCACTGTCTTGGAGCATAGATTCTCAGTGCTACTTTAACGAGACTATGAGAAAGTATATTTCATGCTTACCCCATCCAAGGCACAGAAAGCGTTTTCTGATAAGCCGGGTCCTAATTTTTCCAGTTACAGCCATGTATGACTGCCACGCCTCAGTCAAAACCCAGCAGAATGAAGCCAGGAAGAAAAAGTGCAAAAATGCTGTGGTGGTTGTACAAATGCTCTGTGGAAACAAAACAAGAAAACTCCTGCTGAACCTAGGGTAAGGACCATGTGTCCTTAGAGGACTGCTTAGTTCTCTTTATTTGCAAGGACAGAAGAGGAGGAGATAGGCATGCCAGGGCCTCCAGCCACTGCAAACCAACTGCAGATACATACACCACTTTGTAAATCTGGCTTTTCCTGGGCACTGGGGAATTGAACCCAGGTCAGTAGGCATTGCAGGCAAGCACCTTACAAGCTGAGTAATCTCTTCAGCTTTATTTCTTTCATCTCATTTTCCTCTCGCTCACTCTCTTCCCTGCTTAGTCCTTTTCAGATGATGTCTCTCTATGTAGTCCAGGCTAACCTTGAATTTGCACTCCTCCTGCAACAATCTCTACTATCTTGAGGATCATTAATATCTCAGTGAGCTTATTTAACTGTTAATACCAGAGTAATTGTTCACAGAATTTAGAAACCTTATTGTTTTATAAACATCTACAATACAAAAAATATGTGTCTTAATTCCATTTGTGTATTCAATTTCTTTTATGAGACCTCAAACTATAAATTCAAACTCAAGGGAAATTAAAATTACTGCTTTTCTTGATTTTTTTCTTTAAATATAATTATGGGAATGGTCCTTTCTTTAGTTAAATTTGTTATAGATATCTTCGATCATTGTTTTGGCTACATCCTTTATCATTCTCTTTTACCCTAGAATTTTTCTTTATTGTTTTATCTGTGTTGATGTTAAGATTACACTTTCAAGCCATTAGCCTATCAGAAGGAAAAAGAAAACTACTTTATTATAATATATGTCTGTGATATTTGATATATAACTGCAAAATACAAAATGAGGTTTGTCTAATAACTTAGAGAAAAATAGCATGTAAAATATTTAATATTTGGCTTTGGTATTATTACACTGGTATGCATGTCTTAATCAAATAATTTAGAGGAGCTACTTGAGTGACTGGCAACACACACCCTTGATTTCAGAAATATTTTTCCTCATGCAACTCAATCCCTAATGTGTCATTTATCCTCAGAAGACTAGTAGTTTCATTTTGGCCAAGGTTGTTATGTATTTCCCTACTGAGACGACTCATTTGTGTAAATCTTACTGAAATACAAATCATTCTAAACCAGTACCTGCAACAAAGTAAATTTCTTCCTTTGCGGTCAATATTGTTTTTCCATCCCCCAAACTGAAAACAGCTAAACAAGCATATTAGGAAGCTAGTTAGATATTAGCAGGTCACCAGGGTGACCCTCTGCACTCAGTCGACAGCTCATAAAACCAAGGCTTGGTACTGTGGGACTCTAGTTACTGGTCAGGGGAATGGAACCCAAGTTGTATCATTTCTGACCCCTGTCAGCACAGAAGCTCATGAATTGATAACTGTCTACACCTGGCTCCAGGATCCTCAGCACTTAAAGGATTGCTATCCATCAGAATGTTTTCTAATAAAAAAAAAATATGCTGTTGCCTTCTCCTGAAAGGGTCAATTCAAATGGGATAGTCACTCATCTGGATAGGAAAATGCCCCTCAGGAAAGCTGCCTGCACCAGAGATTTAAACAGTAGTAAAGAAAACCTAAATGGAAATCCCCTCAAATGGTCTCTCTGGCCATTGTCCACTCTCACCCCTTTAGGTTGTTTTCTTTCACAGCAGACCCTTTGGCCACTGCCCCCTCTTATTCCTGGAGGGTGGACCACCCTCTGTAATAAGGTTTCCTATATACCACTCTTGGTGTGTATTCTGTCAATTCTTTGGACTAGGTCACAAGGACTGAGGAGTTGAGGAGAGGTCAGATCAAGATATGGGTGACAAAATGTAAACCTAAAAAAGAAACCCTTCAAAACAAAAATAAATAAATAAATAAATCCCTCATTGTCTCCAACCCAATCTAATGCTAAAGTAGAATCTTATTAAACTTTTAATTTGGGGCCCCAATTTTCATACTAGCAGTTTATTCTGTTAAAACTTGCCAAGATGTTAATTACTTTTCCAGTTCTCATAATCCTATGCAAAGAACTTTATCACGTTGCTCTGACAAAGCTTTTTGTGGAGCTTGCAAAGCACTGTACTAGGCACACAATGAGTCCTCAGCCAGCTGGGACATCATCATCATTTTTACAAAAGCTGCACCTGTTCCTCGGCATATGCTCCATGATTTCATCAGTACTACCATCTATGTAGTCCATGTCTATGTTTGCAAAGATGATCTTTTCTTACCCCTTCCCTTTAACCTCTAATAACTTCTGACTTAAATATTGGGAGTTTTTTTTAACCTTAGTTAAACTTTTAAAATCTACAGGTTGACTACTTATTGACAAATGTTACAAACTCAAAAGTAAATTTCATTTGGTAAACTGAGTTCTGTTAATACTGATCATTCTCATGTTTAGGAACAATATAATAGGTTTTATTCTAAAATAATGGACACAAAAGGCTTTCCTGTCTGGTAAACTAGATGTGGCGAGTAAACCCATCAAAAGCAAAAGCAGGTAGACTTAGATAGAAGAAGGATACTTCAACCCAAAAGTAAGTATGAGATGCAAGACTGAGATACGAAGAATAGGAAAGGATTACTATATCAGTTAGATCAAAGCCCTAAAATCTGTTTAGTAATACTTTCAGAAGGAATAAATGGAGAAATTAGAGGAAAGATGGTTGCATTTTTTTAAAGTATTACATGGAAATTACTAAAAACTTTTTTAAAAAGATCTTGACGATAAGATAGATTAAACATGAAATACACATCCATGCCTATGCAACACACACCTAAATATATTATGATGAAACCTGTGACTTTCAAAAGTAAAAAATACAGATTTATTTGCCTTTGTTTTTGTATGTGTGTTATATGGGCACACTGGGGCCTCTTGCCACTGCAAAGGAACATCAATTAAGCCACTTTTGCATTTGGCTTTATGTGGATGCCTTTGGAATTGGACATGGATCAAATGGCTTTACCATGTTTATGACACTAGTGTCTTTAAGTGTAGAGCATTTTCTCAGCCTCAAAAAAATTTAAAGCTACCAGAATGAAAAGAATAACTGCATACAAAGAATAAGAATGAAATGGACAATAGACTTTATGTGAACCACCCAGGACATAAGAAGGAAATAAAAAAATATCCTGGAGATTCTAAGGGAAGATGACTTTGAAGTTAGAATTCTATACCAAGCCAAACTGTTGTCGAAGTTGGAGGTAGATATATATGTTTTAGAATTGAAAGATACTTTGAAGTTTACTATTCTAAGATTCTCTATGAAGGAATTGCTAGACACTATAAACTACTAACAAAAATAACTCCAAGAAAGGAAATGAGATTAAGTGATAGCAAAAAAGCAATAAAATGTATTACATTCAAATAAACCTAATTTGATATATTTCATATAATTTTCATAATGCAGACATCTAGATATAAAATTCTGACAATACCAGTGAAGGTTAAAAGATGAGGGTGGAGAGTTACAAGGGTGTATAGAAAATAAAAGCACACCATATCTGTTTCCCTCTTAGGTACATTAGAGAGATTCACTAACTCTAAATGGCAAGAAGACGTATTTGGACATTTATGTCAGTAATTTTAATCTAAAGCCACCATAAAAATTATATGTATATATGTGTAAAATAACATTGGGAAACCAGAACTAAGAGAAATCAATCAGTTCAGTTAAATGTGGATAGAATGACAAGAAATTAGAAATTATGATAGAAAATATCTCTAAATATCCAAGAAGTCTTAATATCTGAGGATTGTGTTAAATTCACTGTTTAAAAGTTAAAAAGTTTCATACTAGATTAAAAGTCTAATTTCAGAAATGTCTTTATAAGACACTCCTCAAACCCAATGACACAAGAAGATGGAGAATAAAGAGATGAAAAGAGCTATATTCGGCAAATGTTAATATGCAAAAATCAGATGTCACATTGTTAATATTGCCATTAAGAAAGATGAATAAGGACTTTTCATGCTGGTATTAGGACAAAGAAAACTCAAAGTAGCATAGCACTATGAAAGCAGGAATGATTTTTCACAGTATAAGAAGCACTCATGGAAGAAGCTAGAAAGATCAACAGTCAGACTAGGATTATAGAAAAGAATTTAGGACGTAATTCTCAGTTGCAGAAAACACTAAGGAAAGATTTCTCAAATTCCAGTATTGCTTTTTATTTCCTTATACCAAATGAACTTGCTTCCTATATCATTGACAAAGTGTTGATCATTCATAGTATTACTATCTTTGCATTCTCAAGATCTCCATTTTAAAATTTCTCCCTTCTTTGCTACCCCTCCTTTCAAAGCAGGTCCTACCTCTTCCAGGGCACACAGAGTAACAGAGTAACCAACAGGCTCACCCTTGTTGACACACAATACCTGCTTCATTTCCCAGTGGTTTTTGAAAATTTCCTTGTCTCTTTTGCCTTGCCTGACAGTTGACTTACTGGGTAGCTAAGGGTTAAATAACATGAATCATTTAGAACTTGGTAAATAGTAATGACTCTTCTTAGAGTGTGAACTGTTAATTGCTATATAATGCCATATATTAAAGTATTTTACTAGTATATATGCTTTTGTTGAAAAATGTATATTCTTCTAAATAAACATACAAATGTAACTACAAAACACAAAGCCCTTAAAAATAAAGAACAGGGGCTGGAGAGATGGCTTGGTGGTTAAAGTACTTGCCTGCAAAGCCTAATGCTCTGAGCACAGTATGATTATAAAGCCAAATGCACATCTGGAGTTTATTTGCAGAGGCTGGAGGCCATAGCATTCCCAATTCTCTCTCTCTCTCTCTCTCTCTCTCTCTCTCTCTCTCTCTCTCTCTCTCTCTCTCTCTCCCCTATTTCTCTCTCCCCCATCTCTCTCTCCCCTCTCTCTCTCCCCCCTATTTCTCTGCTTTCAAATTAATTAATTAAAAACAAATAAAGATCGGTGGTAGCTTCTCAGACATATTAAACTCCCAAAGCTAACCACTACTGTGACTTTTATCACCCAAAATTGCAATTATTCTGGATTTCAATTTCACACTTACTCCTTTAGTTAGTATATGTCTACTAGTCTACACATTCATTTGGCCAAAAGTCCTTTCTATTGTGTTTTTGTCCTTCTTTCTTATAAATGT
>PVHP010024416.1:0-26479 GCA_004024765.1 Zapus hudsonius | reverse complement strand
GGGCTTGGCTTTCTGGAGGGAAACCATCTTGGACAGGAGGAAAGGGAGAATCTTGCTGCTCCTCTCTGCTCCTTCCTGGGAGACAGGTAGGATAGACAGGTATAATCAGTGGTCACAGATCCACTTCCTATGTGCCAGGCACAGGGGCAAAGCCCTTGCCTTGTTATTCCCCATCTTCCTCCTCAAGTCCCATGCAGTACAGAGACTAATGTTACTTCCTTTTGCAAAGACACCTAGACTCAGAGAGGTCAAGTAACCTGGCCAGATCTCCTTGGTGGCAGAGCAAAACTAAGCTCAGCCTAACTCTAAAGCCATGGCCTTGACGACCCGCCTCTATCCTCAGGTGAGCACCAAATTGTCAGTATGGCAGGGGTAGGAGCCTGCAGCCTGGCCAGAGTTGCCCTGATCCTCCTGCTGCTCCCAAGAGGTGAGTGATGGGTCTGGAGGGAGGGACAGTACAAAGAAAGACCCTGAGAGTAGAGGAGGGAATCATGTCCTATATAGCCACATGGCTCCTGGAGGAGCAGCTAGTCTTACCCAGAGAGACACCACCCACCAAGAGGAAGGGTGACAGGACAAAAGACAGAGGCATGCAGGCCGTGGCTGCTAATCTCCTTTGGGCTGTCAGAAAGAACCTCTGGGTCCTACACAGCCTTGAAGGGCAGCAAAGGAGCCTGGGAGAAGCCATAATAAAACAGGTCTCATTGTGAATCAGAAAGCCTAGGCAGCCGGGCATGGTGGCGCACGCCTTTAATCCCAGCACTCGGAAGGCAGAGATAGGAGGATTGCCGTGAGTTCGAGGCCACCCTAAGACTACACAGTGAATTCCAGGTCAGCCTGGGCTAGAGTGAGACCTTACCTCGAAAAACCAAAAAAAAAAAAAAAAGAAAGAAAAGAAAGCCTAGTCAGAGTTCCAACCACAGCACTGTCTTGAAAGGTGGAGAGCTTCCCATCCCTGGAAGTATGCAAGCTGTGACTGGCAGGTAGGCAACAGTTTAGTTGTAATACTTAGGCTTTTTGGGCCAAGCGTAGTGGCACATGTCTTTAATCCCAGCACTGAGGAGGCAGAGGTAGGAGGATGACTATGAGTTCAAGGCCAGCCTGAGATTACATAGTGAATTCCAGATCAGCCTGGGCAAGAGCAAGACCCTACATTGAAAAAATAAAAAAATTAAAGGGCTGGAGACATGGCTTAGTGGTTAAGGCCTTTGGCTGCAAAGCAGAAGGACCGGAGTTGGATTCCCCAGTACCCACGTAAAGCCAAGACAAGATGCACAAAATCTGGAGTTCCTTTGCAGTGGCTGGTGGCCCTGGTGTGCCTATTCTCTTTCTCTCTCTCTCTCTCTCTCTCTCTCTCTCTCTCTCTCTCTCTCTCTCTCTCTCTCTCTCTCTCTGTATTTCTCTGCTTGAAAATAAATAAAATATTTTAAATATATATATTTTTTTTAAATATTTTATTTATTCATTTTCAAGCAGAGAGATACAGAGAGAGAGAGAGAGAGAGAGAGAGAGAGAGAGCGCATCAGGTCCACCACCTTGTGGGTCTGGCTTATGTGGGTCCTGGGGAATTGAACCCGGGGCCTTAGACACTGGAGGCAAGTGCCTTAACCGCTGAGCCATCTCTCCAGCCCAAATATATATTTTAAAAATTTTAAAAAGAAACAAAAATAAAGCCAGGCATGGTGACGCATGCCTTTAATCCCAGCACTTGATCAGAAGATCACCATGAGTTCAAGGCCACCCTGAGACAGGTCAGTGTGGACTAGAGTGAGACCCTACCTCAAAAGACCAAAGACAGAGAGAGAGAGAGAGAGATAACAGGAGGGCAAAGGTCCACAAATACAGAGAGATGGTGGAGACTCTGCAGGAACAGTCCCAAGGGCTGCAGGGAGACCTGGCAGCAGGCACAGCGCTGGCTGCTTGCAGGATTCGGGAAAAGGGATGGTAGTGAGCCAAGCACTCTACCACAGAGCTACTTCCCCAGCTCAAGAGTCTGATCTTTATCTTAACCATGGCAATAAATACTTACCTGTCAGGCACAGCTCTGCATGCCTGAACTGTGTTATCTAATTCTTCCAGCAACACAAAGATAAGGGTTATTTTTGATCTCCATTTTACAGATGAGAAAAGCAAGGCACAGAAAGCCTCCGTTACACATCAGGGAGACATCATTAGTAAGCAACAGATGCAGTCTGGCTCCAATGCCCAGGCTTGGACCC
The DNA here is from genome assembly GCA_004024765.1 of Zapus hudsonius. Lineage (NCBI taxonomy): Eukaryota > Metazoa > Chordata > Mammalia > Rodentia > Dipodidae > Zapus > Zapus hudsonius. The sequence continues at coordinate 24,260 of PVHP010024416.1, read as the reverse complement.
ATTGCACCATGCTGCCTGTGTAGACAGTCACGTGATCAAGATGGGGTCACACGGTCAGATTTGAATTTTGCACAGATTGCTGTGGCCACGGGTTCTTATCGCTCTGATCATGGCTTTCGCCACCCAGTCGTTCTCTGGTAGGAAGCTGGCTTGCAAGAATAGATTACACACATCTCTTCTAAGCTACATTCAGAAAGGGCATACTGGTAGCTTAATGTTAGCCAGGATAGAAACAGTCATACCATGGGAAGAAGCGATGCATTTCCAGATCAGGGGATTCTCCTCTCTGTAGGCCCTGTTGGTAAGACTGATAACCAGTAGTAGTTGTCTCTGTCTTCCCCTATAGAGCTTCTTGGGTCAACACGCACACACACACACCCTTCCCATTCCAGCTCCCATGTGCTGATGGGGGGGCAGATGGGGGGGAGGACTCTGAGTCTAGGTGGACAAAGGCCTCCACATGACTCAGGTGGGCCTGGCAGAGGAGTCCTCCAGGGCCCATCTTCTTTCACCCAGGCCTGGAGAGCTGTGGGCACATCAGGATCTCAGCCCCCGTTGTCCATCTCGGGGACCCTGTCACAGCCTCCTGTTCCATCAGTCAAAACTGCAGCCACCTGGACCCAAAGCCACAGATTCTATGGAAACTGGAAGATGGCACAAAGCAGCCTGGGGACATGCAGCAGCGCCTGCCTGATGGGACCCTGGAATCTATCATCACCCTGCCACACTTCAACCATACTCGGGCCTTTCTCTTCTGCTTCCTGCAATGGGACAACAGTCCACAGATTCTGGACCAAGCTGAGCTACAGGCAGGCTGTAAGTCCCTCTGGTCATCTACCCACTCTGCCTCCAATGCCCTCCTGCCCTTAGCAGGGAGAGCAATGACTGGCCCTTTGATGGCATGATAGCAAGGGATGGTTCCCACCAGCATTCTGACATTTAAGATGAGGAAACTGATATTAAGGAGGGTCAGTACTTACTGAAGGCCACACACACAATGCCAGTGTGCCAGTGTAGAAACCACTTGTCTGCATGACTGCTAAGGAAGCCTCATCCACAGTGATGGGGGTCCAGCAGGGTCATCCTCCACCAGCTGAGCTTGCATCCAGCTCCTCCTCAGCTCATTCCTAGATTCCTTTACAAATTGAGCAGGATGACATTTATGCCAAGCTGAAGCAGAGGAAACAAACAGGAACCAATGAGCTTACTTAAGAATCAGTGGCCAGGCATGGTGGCGCACACCTTTAATCCCAGCACTTGGGAGGCAGAGGTAGGAGGACCACCATGAGTTTGAGGCCACCGTGAGACTACATAGTGAATTTCAGGCCGGCCTGGGCTAGAGCGAGACTACCTCAAATATAAAATTTAAAAATATAAATATAAATGTATATATAGTGATAGCAGGGCTGGATATATTACTCAGTGGTTAAAAGCCTGAAGGAGGCTGAGGCCACCAAAGTTCAAATCTCTAGACCCCACATGAACATCTGGGCCATGGCCATGTATACCTATGACCTCAGTACCTCAGGGGAGCAGAGACCCAAGAATCGCTGGAGCCCTTCAAGCACCAGAATCAGTAAAGAGACTCTGGCTGAAAACAAGACAAGCAGAAGAAGAACATGCCCTGAAGCAGGTCATCCAATGTGGCCATCACACACACACACACACACACACACACACACACAGGCCAAAAAAAGACATTAATAAGTAGTAGGCTGCTGCTTAGCATCCTTCCCTGAACTCCATCTCTCACATAGCACCCATCAATAAGAGAGCCAGGCATAGAGGCACTCGTCTATGATACCAGTACTTGGACGCTGAGGCAGTAGGATCATGAGTTCAAAGCCAGTCTGGGCCACATAGTGAGTCTCCAAAAAAAAAAAAAAAAGTTATCGTAGCATGTAACACCTCCATGCACAAGTTCTGAGCATTTGATGTTTAGGAAGTCATTTAGCCCTCACAGAAACCTAGGTGGCAGGTGTATTACAGACTAATGAATGGCCAAGACAGAATGGAATCCTAGGCTACATTTTCACTGATAATGTCACCACCAGACTGCTGGGTATTCTGGGATACTCCCGTAACATGGCTGCCCCTCCAGGGCCACACTAAGTGCAGACTGAGGTGGATAAGGTTAGCCCAGAGGGACTATCCCCAGGAAACAAGGCCACAAATCTCCCCCCAGCCCTCATATTGTTCCCATCCTACACAGACCCCCCCACTACACCCTCCAACCTGTCCTGCTTCATGAACCTCACAATCAACAGCCTCACCTGCCAGTGGGAACCAGGCCCTGAGACCCACCTGCCTACCAACTTCACCCTAAAGAGCTTCAAGTAAGTAGGAACCCCATGCCAACCTCCTCCTCTAGGTCCTGGGCTGGGGCACAAGTCACTATGGGGGTGGGGAGCCTGGCCTTTCCTCCTCTGCCTGGCACCCCAAGCCCAGCCTGTTGGCAGGAGCCGCATGGACTGTCGGAGCCAGGAGGACCTCATTGTGGACTGCGTGCCTGAGGAAGGGCAGCGCTACTGCTCCATACCCCGCAAACACCTGATCTTGTACCAGAATATGGTCATCTGGGTGCAGGCAGAGAACGCACTGGGGACCAGCAAATCCCCACAGCTGTGCCTTGACCCCATGGATGTTGGTGGGTGCAGGAAAGGGGAGAGATCCCCCCCAAAAAAAGGGCCAGATGCATTGAGGCACAGCCTGGTTACAGACAGGGAGACCCTAGAAGACCTCAGCTGAGAGGAAGGGGTGGAGAGCCAGAGGCTAGGAAACACATTCATTCTTTCAACCAATTTCTTGAGAAGAGGTAACAACCAGTGCAAAGGCCCTGAGGCAGGAGTGTGAAGGAAAGACCTCAAGAAAAACAGGCCATGTACACAAAGACAGAAACATGCTCACATAGAGAGAAAGAGAAAGAATCCCAGGAGGGAAAATGGAACCAGAGAGAGGCAAGAGGGAGGGGCTGAGGTAGAGGGCTGTAGGTGGGGCAGGGAGAGGTTTGACAATCCCCACCTCATGCAGTGAAACTGGAGCCCCCCACACTATGGGGCATGAACCCCAGCCCAGATGTGATCCCACCCTCAATGGGCTGTCTATGGCTGGGCTGGGAACCATGGAAGCCAAGTCTGTTCATGGACCAGAAGTGTGAGCTACGCCACCGGCCACTGCTCGGAAGAGCCAACTGGACACAGGTGAGACAGAGGCTAACCTAGAGGGCCTGAGCTGGGGGAGCTGAAGGAGGGCAAATTGGGTTCAGAGTCGCCCCCATACATACCAGGAGACCGGCCTGCCCGCCAGCATGTACGTGTATGAGCTCTGCAGGCTGCTTCCCGCCACAACCTATGCTCTGCAGATGCGGTGCATCCGCTCTCTCCTGCCTGGCCACTGGAGTCCTTGGAGTCCCAGCCTGGAGCTGAGGACCACCACTAAGGGTGAGTGGGTGATGAGGGGCTGGGAGTGGCCATCAGAGCCCAGCACAATCCCCAGGGCCCTCTCCTCTCATTCCATCTGCAGCTCCCGTCGTCAGACTGGACACCTGGTGGCGACAGAGGCAACTGGACTCCAGGACAATGGGCGTGGAGCTCTTCTGGAAGGTGCCATCTCCTCCTATCTCACCCAGGCAGAACCCCACCACAGGGACTCGGGACTTCAGTGGTGGGGCAGGGGCGCAGGAGGAGGGTTCTGAGAGACCACTTGAATGTACTTTGTGTATCCGTTGCACATGCCTTAGAAGCCACTGAGAGAGGCTCAACACTGGGCCCACCTGCACCCCAAAGGGTCCATTCAGTGAATAGTTATGCACCTGCTCTGTATACTATACTGGCTTCTTCCTCCCCTTCCTCCAAGACCCTGGCACAGGGGAACAGAAGGAGGAAGATGGAAGAGAGGCACTCTCAACTTGGGGCTCAGTTACTATGGCCTGTCCATGCCCCCCCACCAGCATCCCCCCTACTTACAATGACTTAGTCTCCTCACTGTTCCTCCTCACCCACCACAGCCAACACCCCTGCTGGAAGACAGTGGGCAGATCCAGGGGTACCTGCTCTCCTGGAGCCCCTCCGGCCATCAGGGGTCATCCCTGCCCCTCTGCAACACCTCAGAACTTAGGTGCACTTTCCTCCTGCCCTCGGGAGCCCAGACAGTGACCCTGGAGGCCTACAACACAGGTGGAAGCTCTCAGCCCACTCCAGTGGTCTTCTCGGACAGCAAAGGTAAAGGGAAGGGCAGCCAGACAACATAATTGAATTGGGAAGCTGGACTGCTTGGGTCTGTGTCTGATCCTACCACTTGCTAACAGAGTGACTGGGGCAAATGATTTTATTTCCTGGCTCCTGTCTAGCAAGTGAGAATGGTAACAATGCCTTCTGACTTTGAGTTGACCCTTAAATTATTATCGTTTGCCACATTAGATTAAACGAAGAACACACACAGCTAAGATTCCCACTTACAAGCTGTGTGACCTTCAATAAACCACTTAACCTCTGTGTATCTCCCATTTGGGTCATTTATATAGTGGAGACAATAGTAGTACCTCCCTGGGATGACTGTGAGAAGTGTGACTATGAGTCACACTTACCAAGGACTATACCTGGAACATGCCAGGTAGTACCCATGTGCCAGGCTCTGTGCTAGGCTTGTTCCGTGCACCAGCTCCTTTAACCCACACCAAGCTCCCACCTTGTAGGGACTTTTGTCATTGTTTCCACTTTATAGATGAGAAAACTGAGGCTCAGATGTTGACCTATCCTGTAAGTAACAAAGGCAGGATTTGAACTCGGGCTTCTGGCTACAGGGCCTGTGTTCTTTTATGACATCACCCTACTGTTCCCCACTCTGTCTCTAGGCCCAGCCCTGACCGGACTCCATGCCATGGCCCGAGACCTTCATAGCCTCTGGGTTGACTGGGAACCCCCTAGCACTCAGCCTCAAGGCTACATGATTGAGTGGGGTCTTAGGACCCCCAATGGCAGCAGCAGCAATAAGACCTGGAGGATGGAACATGATGGGAACATCACAGGAATTCTGCTGCGGGGTGAGGACGGGCTGGGGGGCAGGGCAGGTGGGTGAGGCAGGGAAGGGGAACTGTTGAGGGAGGTGGTGCTTGCCCATAGGACTAGGTAGCATTCCTCTGCCTTCCCCAGCCTACGTAGTCTTTGGCTGGTCTTATCTCAGATCCTCACAACTGGAGAGTTCTTCCTGTGGTCTAATTAGATCCCACCCTAACTTTACCCCTCTGTAGATCTCTCATCCTGCCTCCCCCATGCCTCTCTTTTACTTTCCTGATCCATCCACTAAAGAGATTGCTGAGATTAGATGAAATCAAACATGGCAGAAATTACAGATTCTGGACTGGAGAGATGGCTCAGTGGTTAAGGCACTTGCCTCCAGAGCCTACTAAGGACCTGGGTTCAATTCCCCAGTACCCACATGCATCTGGAGTTCCTTTGCAGTGGCTAGCGGCCCAGGCATGCTCTCTCTCTCTCTCTCTCTCTCTCTCTCTCTCTCTCTCTCTCTCTCTCTCTCTCTCTCTCCTCTCTCTTTACAAATAAATAAATAATTTTTTAAAAAAGAAAGAAATTACAGATTCTGAGGCTAGCCTCTTGTGGTCAGCAGAGGTTAGGCCCTAGAGTGTCACACCATCTTCTCTCTGCAGAGAACATCAGTCCCTTTCAACTCTACGAGATTGCTGTGACTCCCCTGTATGAGGGCACCATGGGACCATCCCGGCTCACCTATGCTTACTCTGGAAAGAGAGGTTCGTCAGCCATCAGCCTGTTCCTGAATTCTCTCCTCTCTCCCTGCCTGGGTCCCAGTTATCAGGGATATGAAAGATCAGGATCGTTCCTACTTCTGGCTCTGGTGGAAGGTGCTCCCCAGTCCGAAAGGACCCCCAGCTTTCACTGGGCCCCTGTCTGAATCAGGTAGACTTGATTCGTAGGGTGAGTGGAAGAAGTCAACCAGTGAGCTAGAATCAGGCCTGGGAGGTATTACAGAGCAAGAATTTACAGACCTGGATTCAAAGCCAGGCTCTGTGTCTGTGAGCAGTTAATGGGATCAGATGAAATTCTGGGGAAACTAGGCAGAATGGTTTATGCCTGTGATCCCAGCAACTCTGGAGGCAGGGCCAGCCTGGGCTACATAGCCAGATTCCATCTCAAACAAACAGAAAAAAGAAAGTGAAACTCCCAACAGAGGGTTTCTCTCTCCTTGTTTTGAGACAGGGTTTCACACTGTAACCCAGGCTGACCTAGAACTCAAATAACCCTCTTGCCTCCACCTCCTGGGTGCCTGGTTCCTTGGATTCTCTTTTCTCACCCACCCACATTACAGCCCAGCTCCAGGGTCCAGCAACCTGCTGGAGTCCAGTCAGGCACACTGGCCTCATACTCTTCATCCCCTCTACCCGTCTCTCCCACAGTCTCTCCTCGAACCCCAGAGCTGCATCTCAAGGACACTGGCAAAACCTGGGTGCAGCTGGAGTGGGTGCCCGAGCTCCCTGAGCTAGGAAGGAGCCCCCTCACCCACTACACCATCTTCTGGACCAATGCCCAGGACCAGTCTTTCTGTGAGTCTATCTTTGGCTCTGGGAAGAGTACTTAGCAGCCCTGAAGGTGACTTTAGCACCCTACCCTACACCAACAATATGTCTGTCTCATCCCCAGCCACCGTCCTGAACGCTTCCTCCCATGGTTATGTCATCCATGGCCTGGTGCCCAACAGTGTGTATCATATCCTCCTCATGGCCACCAGCCGGGAAGGGGCCACCAACAGTACAAGACTCACCCTGATGACCTTGGCTCTAGGTAGGTGTTCAGAAAGGCTGACAATGATGGCTGTTGGGGAATGCCCTACTCAGGGGATCCTAAGGAACCTGCCTTTGAATCTCGTGGTCTGAGAGATGAGACTCTGTCCCACCCATGGATCCTGTGGTGGGGAGGAGAACTGACCTCACCCATGGTCCCAGACTTACTCAACATGTACTCTAACCTAACGCTTGCTTTTTAAACTTTTTCTTTTAATTTGATATCTTTATTATGAATAAGTATATACATTGTATGAGCAAATCTTGTGAAGGTGTTCCCATTTCCCTCCTCTCTGTTCCCTAGCCACTGGGGTCCTTCCTCGGTGCGCATACTAGATCTGTCCATAGGTTAGGGGGTTATGAACTGCACCCGAGGTAGCCAGTTTTTTCCCTTTTTTTTCCTCCCCCTTGTGTATTGTTGCTGAGGGGGGCGATGTCTCTGGATATTCTCCCCCATGGGTCTCACTCTAGGCCAGGCTGGCCTCAAACTCACAGCAATCCTCCTACTTCTGCCTCCCAAGTGCTAGGATTAAAGGTATACCCCACCATACCTACTTCTGGCTCATGACTCCTTTTTGTCTAAAAAAAAAAATTTTTTTTGAGGTAGGGTTTCACTGTAGCCCAGGCTGGCCTAGAATTCACAGCTATCATCCTACTGAGTGCTGGGATTAAAAGCATGTGCCACCGGGTGTGGTGGCACATGCCTTTAATCCCAGCACTCGGGAGGAGTGATCGCAGCGCGTTCAAGGCCACCCTGAGACTACATAGTGAATTCCAGGTCAGCCTGGACTAGAGCGAGACCCTACCTCGAAAAACCAAATAAATAAATAAATAAATAAAAGCATGTGCCACTATGTCCAACTGCCTGAAAAAAAAAATTATGCAATCCCAGCTATATAGTTATAGCCAAAGAATTGGGACATAGCTCAGCTGGACAAGTCCTTGCCCAGCATGCACAAAGCCCTCTGTTGGGTGTCCAGCATCCCATAAAACTAGGCCTATAATCCTAGCACTCAGGAGGTGGCAGCAGGAGGATTAGAAGTTCACAGCCAGGCTGTAAAGATGGCTCAGTGGTCAAAGGCACTTGCTAGTAAAGCCTGCTGGTCCTGGTTCTATTCCCCAGGAGCCACATAAAGCCAGATGCACAAGGTGGCGCATGTGTCTGGAGTTCTTTTGTAGTGGCTGGAGGCCCCAGCACACCCATACTTTCTGTGTCTGCCTCTTTCTTTCTCTCTCTCTCTCTCTCTCTCTCTCTCTCTCTCTCTCTCTCTCTCTTTCTCTCTCTCTCTCAAATAAATAAATAAATAAAAAGAAGTTCATAGTCATTCTCAGCTACACAGGGAGCTTCAGGCCAGCCTGGGCTACATGAATCCCAGTCTCAAAAATAATTAATTGCCGGACGTGGTGTCGCACACCTTTAATCCCAGCCATCTAGAGGAAGAGGTAAGAGGATCACCATGAGTTCAAGGCCAGCCTGAGGCTACATAGAGAATTTCTGGTCAGCCTGGGCTAGAGTGAGACACTACCTTGAAAAAAAATTAAGCAAACATTTACTTATAAATCGTAAGGAAAAGTATTTTAAACAATTCTTTGGTATATGTATTATCATAAAGATAAAAGTAAGTTTCCATGCTAATGAGTTGGATGTGTTTTTTTATATAAAAAATTAAATTTGGGCTGAATATTTAACACTGCAGGACGTAGAGCGTCTTCATTGTTTTTCAGAGCTGATCAGTATTTCGATTTCATTATCATCAATGTTGAGAAGGCCACCTAGCAAAAATATATAATACAAAATGATAGAAGTGAAATAAACAGCTCTAGCATGCACTTTCACTTATTCTTTTAAAGTAATTAATTAATAGCTGGGTGTGGTGGCTCATGCCTTTAATTCCAGCACTCAGAAGGCAGAGGTAGGAGAATCACCATGAGTTCAAGGCCACCCTGAGACTACAGAGTGAATTCCAGGTCAGCCTGGACTAGAGCGAGACCCTACCTCGAAAAACAAACAAACAAAAAAAAAACCTACTTCTATTTATTTATTTATTTATTTATGTGTACTTTTTTTTGAGGTAGGGTCTCTCTGTAGCCAAGGCTGATGTGGAATTCACTCTGTAGTCTCAGATTGGCCTAGAACTCATGGCGATCCTCCTACCTCTGCCTCCCGATTATACTGGGATTAAAGGTGTGCACCACCAAGCACGGCTAGAAGTGTTCTTAGGGCGATTTCAGAAATAGTTGGGAATTCTATCCTAATCCCATTCCAAAATTCATCTTACGAGTTTTTATGAAGCTCAGGTTGGCAACTCACATAGCAACTTTTTTCATTTTTATCTATTTATTTCAGAGAGAATAAGTGTGGGCTTGCCAGGGCCTCTTGCCTCTGCAAACAAACTCCAGATACATGTGCCACTTTGTGTGTCTGGTTTTTATTCGGGTATTGAAGACTCAAACCCAGGCCAGCAGGCTTTGCAAGAAAGCCTCTCTAACCACGGAACCATCTCCCTAGGTCCACACATAGCGATTTTTTTAAATCAAATATTCTAACACAATACAATCCAAAGACATACTAATTTGACACCTACATGCCAATGAATTATGGTAGGAAAGTATAAAAACTCTTTGGGCTGGGGAGATAACTCAAGGGCTAAAGGTGCTTTTTTTTAAAAAAATATTTTATTTATTCATTTTCAAGCAGAGAGAGAAAGAGAGAGAGAGAGAGAAAGAGAATGCACTAGGGCCACCATCTTGTGGGTCTGGCTTATGTGGGTCCTGGGGAATTGAACCCAGGGCCTTAGGCACTAGAGGCAAGTGCCTTAACCTCTGAGCCATCTCTCCAGCCCTCAAGGGCTAAAGGTGTTTGCTTGGAAATGTTTTTGTTTTCCATAATCAAACCATTGTTTCTGTAAAAGCAAATATCTTTCTATGTATAGTGAAAACACTGCAATTCATAACAAAATAGTAGTCTCAAATCTGAGCTGAGATGTTTCAGGCAGTGTTCACTGGCGTTGTGTGGTATGCACGGTGCAAAGTGTTCATGTTGTGTGTTTGGAACCAAGGCTAGAGTGAGGCCGCACAAAGCAACACAGGCAAACACTTCCAGAAACACCTCAGAACCCTGACACATTGGATGCTGAATTTATTTCTAATTAATGCTCAGAAACCTTTTGCCAGTGTTTTCATGAACCCCACATTTGGTAACCCTATGGAGTCATGATGCATAGTTTCTAAAGCTGTGTCTTGTGGCTTTTCCTCTCGCTCCAGGTGGGTCTGAGGTACACATCTTCCTGGGCCTGTCTGTCTTCCTGGTTTTGCTCATCAGCCTCTGTTCAGCCAGGTTCTGCTACAGCCGCAGGTGAGTGCTGTTGAGAGAATTCACTCTCACTGGCGATCTAAGTCCAGGCATGGCTAACACAGCCTTCATCTGTGTTCTCAACAGGAAGAATCCCCTCTGGCCAAGTGTGCCTGACCCAGCGCACAGCAGCCTGGGTTCCTGGGTGCCTACCATCATTGCAGAGGTGAGCACCTAGAGAAAGGAAACAGCCTGGGTGGTGGGCCCAGGTACAGCCAGGGAAGGGATGTCCTTCTGCCTTCTGACAAGCATGCAGCCCTGTGCCTGACTTCCAGCCACATGGATGCAGGCCTGAGTTTGAATCTCATAGCTTTATCAAGCCACTGTGCAATGGGCCAGCATGGGTATAGTATCAGCTATGTCTGAGGAACATAAGGGCACTGAGCAAGTGCAGCCCTCTGTGCTCCACTACACGGCAGCAGGAAGATCCCCACACCTGCCTCAACTCAGGAAGGGACAGTGTCAGAACAGATATCTGAGATGAACTGTGCCCTCACTTAGTGTCCTCATGTCCAGGAGACGCTCCACCTCCCCAGCCTCCAGGACTCCAGCATGCCACCCATCACCAAGATCACTGTGCTGGAGGAGGAGAAGAAGCCTGTGCCCTGGGAGGCCAGCAGCAGCTCAGAGACCTACAGCCTCCCTACCCAGGTCCAAGCCTATGTGCTCCAGGGAGACCTGAAAGCAACTTCCACCCACTTCCAGTCCCCATCTGGTACCAGTGACCCAGTCCTTTATGGGCAGGTGCTGGGCAGCCCTACCAGCCCAGGGCCAGGGCACTATACCCGCTGTGATTCCACTCAGCCTCTCTTAGGGGGCCTCACCCCCAGCCCTAAATCCTATGAGAACCTCTGGTTCCAGCCTAGCCCCATGGAGAACCCTGTGCACCCAACCCCAAGCCAGCAGGATGACTGTGTCTTTGGACCACTGCTGGACTTTCCCCTCCTGCAGGGACTCCAAGTCCAAGGGGATGAAGGACTAGCAAGCTTCTAAAACTTACTGAGTCTCCACACCTGAGCCAGCCCCTTGAAGGGCTTGGACTGTCCAGAGGAAAGGAGGCCTCTCCTCCCAGGGCCTCCAGCACCTCTCACCCCAACTTCCATAAGCTAGACTTCCCATGCCACCCCATACTCTAAATTCCAGATACTGCTCCTCCCAGCAGCCCACCACTAGCCTTTTGTGTTTATTTCCTACTTTAATTTCAGTCACAGTTTAAGGGTTTTGGGATTTTGCGGTTTTGCTCTTGTTTTTAAGCTCTGGACAGGTGTGGTGGTGCACACCTATAATCCCAGTACTAAGGAGGCAGAGGCAGGAGACTTGAGAGCTCCAGGCCAGCATGAGCTCTGTAAGGAGACCCTGGAAAGAAAGAGTGGAGGAGGAAGGAAAGGAGGAAAGAAGAGGATGAGAGAGGGAAGGAAGAAGGGAGGGAGGAAAGGAAAGAGGGGGAGAAGAAGAAGAGAGGGAGGGAAGAAAGAAATAAGGAAAGAAAAAACAAGAAAAAAATAAAACTTTTGAGTGTGCCTGAGTGTCTTTTTTCTAATTGGGGGCCTACTTCTCAGAGTCGTTCGTTTGTATATTTCTTCCTTCATTTGTGGGTTTTTTTTTGGCTCTTTTAACTTTTACTTGACAACCTCTATGCATATAGACAATATAACAATATCATAATCCCCTCCCAGCACTCTCCTTCCCCCCTCCCAAATCCCCCTTCCACAGAATCCCTTCTTTCCAACTAAGCTGTCTTCTATTTTGATGTTGTCATTTTTCCCCTCCTATGATACAGGTCTTATGTAGGTCATGAATGTCATAGCCACTTTATGTCTGGAAAACAGTATTGCAAAGCACTCCTCCCCTTCTTTTGGACCAAATTCTTTCCACCACCTCTTCTGCAATGGCCCCTGAGCCTTGGAGGGGTTTGATAGAGATGTCTCAGTGCCATTCCTCCTCAGCACTTTGATGAGTTTTGAGTCACCACCATCTGAAAAGAGAAGCTTCTCTAACCAAAAGTGAGAGTAGCATTAATATATGGGCATAATCATAAGTGTTTAGAGGGCAGTGTGGTGGGCATAATATATCTACTTAGCCAGATAACAGTAGTAGTTTCGCCCCTAGGACTTATGACCTCCCCAGCCATAGGGGACTAGGTTTTCAGTACCAGCCATGAATTCCCTCCCGTGGAGCAGGCCTCCAATCCAATCAGAGAGCAGCTGGTTTTCCCAGTAACAGACATGCCACCATTGCACCAGTTGCTATATTTGGCCTGGTTGTCCAGCCACTAAGCTTGAAGGCTCACCTACTGGTTATGACCATTGATGACTCTTCTCAAACAGGCTGCATAGGTCTTTGCAGCATTCTGACACCTAGTCAACAGGGAGGAAAGGCTTCCAGCTCAGTTCCAACCTGACTTCTTGGTGACCTTCAGCCCAAGCATGTGGAGTTTTCGGTGATAAGAGTCTTACCATCTAGTTCTGGTGGGCAACCAAGAGCCTTGGCAATAGTCTGGTTTTTTTTAATTTTATTTATTCATTTTCAATGAGAGAGAGAGAGAGAGAGAGAGAGAGAGAGAGAGAGAGAGAGAGGGAGGGAGGGAGAGAGAGAGAAGCGAGAACACACCAGGGCCACCACCTTGTGGGTCTGGCTTATGTGGGTCCTGGGGAATTGAACTCGAGGCCTTAGGCACTGGAGGTAAGTGCCTTAACCGCTGAGCCATCTCTCCAGCCAATAGTCTGTTGTTTTGAAGGCATGGGGTGAGGGCGCACTGACCAAAAACTTGCTGGAAGGTATCTGTGCATGTGTGTATATGCATGTATGTGGGGGCAAAGGTTGACGTCAAATGTCTTCCATGACTCCTTTTCACTCACTTGAACCCAGAGCTTTCCAATTAGGCTAGTCTACCTAGTCAGCTTCCCTCAGGGATCCTGTCTTGCTTCCCAAGTGCAGGGATTACAGGTAGGCCACCACCCACCCACCCAGCATTCATGTAGGTGCTGGAGAACCAAACACAGGTCCTCGCATTTATACGACAAACAACCCCAAACTTTTTTTTTTTTTTTGGTTTTTAGAGGTAGGGTCTCACTCTAGTCCAGGTTGACCTGAAATTCACTGTGTAGTCCCTTGAACTCACAGCAATCTTCCTACCTCTGCCTCTGGAGTGCTGGGATCAAAGGCATGTGTCACCACGCCCAGCTGTTTTGTTTTTATTAATTAATTTCACCTGTATCTTTTTACACTTTTTATCAGTTTCTTTTTGGTATTTACTTACGTGCACACGTATGTGCATGTATATGGGCGCTCCAGGGTCTCATGCCACTGCAAATGAAACCCAGGAGCTAGAACCACTTTTTGCATCAACTTTACATGTGTGGGTTTTTTTTAAATATTTTATTTATTCATTTTCAAGCAGACAGATACAGAGAGAGAGAGAGAGAGAGAGAGAGAGAGAGAGAGAGAGAGAGAGAGAGAGAAACCAGGGCCACCACCTTGTGGGTCTGGCTTATGTGGGTACTGGGGAAGCAAGTGCCTTAACCGCTGAGCCATCTCCCCAGAACCCCTGCTTTTGCATTTTTCAAGATAGAGTCTCTGGGTCAGTCTGGCCTTGAACTTGCCAGGTAGATGAGGATGACCTTGAATTTCTAATCCCCCTGCCTCTGCCTCCTGAATGCTGCAATTACGGGCATGCATTGGATATTAGTTTTTGTTTGTTTTTTAGTTAGCTTACATGGTAGCAGGTTTCCTTATGTCTTTTTCATTTTTTTATTTTAAAATATTTTATTTATTCATTTTCAAGCAAAGATACAGAGAGAGAGAGAGAGAGAGAGAGAGAGAGAGAGAGAGAGAGAGAGAGAGAACCAGGGCCACCACCTTGTGGGTCTGGTTTATGTGGGTCCTGGGGAATTGAACCCCGGGGCCTTAGGCACTGGAGGCGAGTGCCTTAACTGCTGAGCCATCTCTCCAGCCCTTCATACATAATTTTGGTTGACCCTCTCCCCTACCTCTCTGACCCTAACCCCAATTAAATGTTTATTTTAAATATTTCCATCTCCAGTATTCCCCTTCCACTGCTGTGAATAAGGACTTTTTCCTGACTTCACTCTTGGCAAATTTGTCATTGGTATATGTTGAGAAAGAATTTCTCTCTCTCTCTCTCTCTCTCTCTCTCTCTCTCTCTCTCTCTCTCTCTCTCTCTCTCTCTCTCTGTGTGTGTGTGTGTGTATTATAAGCAGAGAGAGAAAAGAAAAATATGTGCATCAGAACTTCTTGCCACTGCAAACCAACTCTAGATGAATGTGCCCCTTTGTGCATCTGGCTTCATGTGGGTACCAGGGAGTCTAACTGCTGAGCCATCTCCCCAGCCTGAGAAAGAAATCTTTTTTTGTTTTGTTTTGTTTTGTTTTGTTTTGTTTTTCAAGGTAGGGTCTCCCTCTAGTCCAGGCTGACCTGGAATTCACTCTGTAGTCTCAAGGTGGCCTTGAACTCGCGGCAATCCTCCTACCTCTGCCTCCCAAGTGCTGGGATTAAAGGCGTGCGCCACCACGCCTGGCTGAGAAAGAATTCTTGTTTGCAAGTTTCCTAAAGTAAATGTCTAAGGAAAGTGTCTCTTTGCAACAGAGAGAATCAAGACTTTTTTCCTACTTTTAATTTACACCTTAACTCTAACACCTCTCGTTTCATAATTATCACAGCTGTGAATGCAGGCTTAGTATTCAACCACGTGTTCTGCACACACTGCCTCAGTTATCCACTCAGCAACCTAAGACTGGTTGGTATTCCAGTCACCACTTGACATTTGAATAGCTGCGACCCAGAAGGCTTTAGAAGATCGCATAGTCAGTCAATGGTTGGGTTAAAACTCCAGCCCTTCTAAAAGCAGCATCGAGGGCTGGAGAGATGGCTCAGCGGTTAAGGCATTTGCCTCCAGTGCCTAAGGCCCCAGGTTCAATTCCCCAGGACCCACATAAGCCAGACCCACAAGGTGGTGGCCCTGGTCTCTCTCTCTCTCTCTCTCTCTCTCTCTCTCTCTCTCTCTCTCTCTCTCTCTCTCTCTCTCTCTCTCCTCTCTCTCATCTCTCTCATCTCTCTCATCTCTCTGCTTGAAAATGAATAAATAAAATATTTAAAAGCAGCATCGGTAGTCACAGGAGACGAAGAATCCAGTGGTTTTTACAGATTCCAGAATATGGGAGAAGAGAGCTGGAGGGAGAATAAGACAACTGGGGTCCAAGGAACTCAGGGAGTGATCAAGACAGAAAGCGATGAAGAAAAAGTGACCTTCCAGACTTTTCCCAGCGCACTCAGCACTAACCGCAAGGGCCACGCCTCCAATCCGGCCAATCAGACCACAGCTCTCCGCAGCCCCCGGAAGTCCTGCCCTCCGATCCGTTCTCTCGGTCCTCGGCTGCTTGAGTCTCGCGGCCGCTCGATGGGTCGAGTCTGAGCCATCATGGCGGCGCCCTGGTAACCCACCCGGCCCACTAAGGCGGGGTACGGTGGCCGGGGCGGCCCCGAGCGGGCGGAAGTCAGCATGCTGAGGGCGGCGTGGAGGGCGCTGAGTTCCATCCGAGCCCAGGCAGGGGTCCAGGCCCCAGTCATCGCCCGGCTTCCCGTGGCCCGGGGCGGCCTGCAGCCTCCGAGTGAGCCGCCGGGGAGCGGGACGGCGAGAGGAGGAGGGTGGTGCGGGGCTGGGCGGAGACGGAGGGCAGGGGGCCCTGGAGGGGAAGAAGGGAGGTGGGGTGCTAAGGACACTAGCGACGTAGCCCTCTGTCTCGGTTCTGCATAGGTCTTCTGCTGGCCGCCCGTGGATACACCAGCCAGAAACCAGGTAGGAGGATTTGGGGTCGAAAGAGATCCGTGGGCAGAGGGGTGGTGCAGAAGACCCCCTGCCTCCACTTTCTATAGAGCGCTCAGCCTTTATGAGCAAGAGCTTTCGGAGGGAGATGAGTGGAAATGAGCTTGCCTGAATGGATACTGGTATCAACCAGGACTTCCTAGAATATTACCTTCTTTTTTGGTCTACCCTTCTGAGATGGAAGGTGTAGCTTCCTACCCCAAGGCAAGCAGGTATGAGGGCCCTCACGACACAAGTTATTTGATGCGTTAGTTTCTCTGAGCCCTGCATCTAAAATGAGTGTCAATATCCATGGGAGAGCACTGGTGTTAGGATTCAACGGTGTCCTTAGTCCTGTACTAAGTAGGTGGTAGTATAGATTAATATTTGTTGTTGTGTTAGCGTAGCAGAGGGGCTAAGTCGACTGGACCTCTCCAGTTGCCCTACCTCTTCCCTCAGCCTCACCTCTAAGGGATAGTAAGGACGTAGGACACTCCAAAGCGAAGCCCTTCCTGGGATCTATGCGCCATTGCTGCATTTTCCCTGAAGTTGCCTTCCTCAGCCCCCTTATTTCATTTGTGTTTGTTGAGTGCCTATTTTAGGCTTGGGCTTGGACCAGAGTGAGGGCTGGGAGGTCCAAGCTCACTTCTGTCCACAGGAGAATGGGTTAACTGTAGAGCCAGGTGGGTATGTGAGAGGTGCAGACGTAGTGCATGTTGGGGAAAGGGCATCTCTTTCCAGCATGAATTATCAAAGCAGATGCCCACAGGGCTTGCAGGAGACTTTGAGCTTGAAGGGATCTTTGAAACCTGGGATGTTGTTTGCGGAGCTGGGGAGAATGAAATGAGAGCTGAAACCAGGTGTTTTCTATTCCTGTATTTGACAGTTCAGCTCACGCAGCAAGATGATGATCCACCGCTTTCCACGCTGCTCAAAGACTACCGGGACATCCCTGCAATGGAGAAGTAAGCAGAAGATACCTTCTTCAGGACACAGGAGTTCCTGGGAGGGTGGATGAGACATGACTGGTTTATTTAAAGCTTGATTATAAATGAGGGAGAGTTATAGACAACCAGGGGTGGTAAGCACAAGTGGACAGCAGGGACAGATGGTGCAGGTGAAAACTTTGTACCACTAGATACCACAGAACTACTTCCAGGTCTTGGTAGAAATCTCTAAATGCTTTTTCTTTTTCTTTTCTTTTTTGTTTTGTTTGGTTTTGTTTTTTTTTTTTTTTCGAGGTAGGGTCCCGCTCTAGCCCGGGCTGGCCTCAAACTCACAGTGATCCTACATATGCTTCCCCAGTGCTGGGATTAAAGGCATGCATCACCACACCTGACCCAAATCTCTCATCCCTTGACACTCACAAAAGAGAAAAAAGCCCTGTAAGGGAAGAAATAGTGTCCCAATTTTGTAGAGTATTAGGCTACCCCATGTAGAGTATTGGGCTGCTTTACATCTAAAGCCAGGACCTTTCTGCTCAGCTCTGTTCCATATACTGAGAGTCATGCCCTCTATATCATGCCCACTGTGCAGTGTGGCTTGTTGTATGTTTCAAGACCCACTGAACCATGTTAGCTGAGATGGAAATCCCTCTGCCCTGCCTGTGACAAGACTAAAACACTCAAGCCAATATACCCTGTACTTACCATGTGACTCCATGGTCTCAGCCCAGCAAGCCAGAGCCGTGTTAGTGGGACCTGGGACTTTGGGCCCTCCACCTCCAGAAGGCCACATTTATTGTAGAAAGAGTTGTCAGTCATCCTTGCTTTTTTTTTTTTTTTTTTTTTGGGGGGGGGTCAAGGTAGGATCTCACTCTAGCCCAGGCTGACCTGGGATTCACTGTGTAGTCTCAGGGTGGCCTTGAACTCATGGTGATCCTCCTACCTCTGCCTCCCGAATGCTGGGATTAAAGGCGTGCACCACCACGCCTGGCCACCCTTGCTTCTTGAAGGATCCCTTCCTCCTCATCCCAATATTTGTCTCTCATTGCTCTGGTTTCTCCACAGGGTTGATGATGTTGTGAAAAGAATCTTGTCTTTGGAGATGGCCAACCAGGTGAGTGTCTGTAACTTCCTCCATCCTCTGCCTTGGTACTCCCCTCCAACCCTGGTTAGCACCCCACATCCCATGCTTCACCAGTCATGGCATTTTTCCCTGTGTCATTCCATGTCCAGGAATACCCACCTTAAGGGCAGGGTCATGTTTGCTCCCCTTATTGTCCCCTAACATCTGGCAACAAGTAGGTACTCAGTAAAGATGTATGTATGAATGAATAAGTAAACTTTGAGGACATTCGGCCAAAAGCAAGCCATTTCTCTTATGAATGGCTTTGGCCTCAGGCTCACCTCAATATGAATATCCAGGTTGTTAAGGTCGTGGTAAGCACCATGAACTCTGCCCTAAGTCTTCTGGGACTACATGCTATGATTACACTTGACCTTCCTGGTGTGGGGCTAGTTCTTAGGGGTGTCAGACCACACAGATTACAAATATTTTCTTGATTTCTGTCAACAGAAAGAGAAGCTAAAAGCCAAGCAAGAACAGTTGATGAACAAGATACTGGCAAACCCTGAGGACACCAGATCCCTGGAGGCTAGAGGTAGGAGTGGGGGGGAGGGGCTAGCTGGTACCTGGCCTGTGCCTTGTATCTGTAAGATGGCTTGAGATCAAGAGACATGGTGGGACTGGACTCTGGATCCCAGGCTCTGTGTCCTGACCCATTGCTTTGTTGGAAGTGGGGAGGCAAGTAGACCCTAGACAGTTTCGAATCTTAGAACATTGCCTAGAGCAAGTCATACATCCTCTACGGAGCCTCTTCTTCCTATGCTGCCAATGGGGGAGGGGGTGTGTGGGGTAGGACAGAGTCCTATATCTTGCTTCCTACTTGATAGAACTTTGAGAATCAGAATAAGCACACTTGGAAGTGAAAGGTCATCTCTGATGATAGAAGTAAGACTCGTGTAGGATTCCTAGGAGAGTAAAGTTCTGGCTTTGATTTGCAGCTGGAACCAGCAGTGGTCCTCATTGGATGTAAAGGAAAAACCCGCCCCTTGCATTGAGCACCCTGTATCTTCCTTTACCACCAGAGCAGCCCTGAGGCAGACTGCCAGCCCTGTGCAGCTGCACTGTTCCCTCCCCTCTGCCATGGGCCTGTATTACAGCCTTTATCTCCTCCTCCCCTCCCTGCCTCATTCTTTTCTTCTCCCTCTGCCAGAGATTAGTCTGGTGAGCTCTCGGCTACTAAGCCCATTGGGGAGGATGTGAAGAAATGTTCCTTTGCCCTCCATAGCTTTTCCTTTTCCTTATTTACTTAAAGGCAACGTCCTTTCTCCTTTATTTGCAAGCAGAGTGGGGGGGGAGACAGAGAAAATGAGTACAGAGAGTACCCCTTCTCTCTGTCTCCCCCCCACACACACATTCTGCTTGCAAATAAATAAAAATATCTTAAAACATACTAGGTGTGGTAGCACATGCCTTTAGTACCAGGACATGGTGAGGGAGGCTGAGGTAGGGTGGCTGTGAGTTCAAGGCCAACCTGGGACTAGAGAGAGTTCCAGATCAGCCTGGGTTAGAGTGAGACCCTTCTACAAATGGAGAAAAAAAAAGTAGGAGGGTTGAAAGTTCAAGACTAGCCTGGGCTGCATAGTAAGTTCAAGTCCAACCAGAACTACATAGTGAAAAGAATTATAGCATACACCTATGTTGATTTTTTTCTTTTAGAAGGTGTATGCTATAATTTTTAGATGCTAACTTTATGATATTAAGGAATTTCCCTTCCTTAGACCGCTTTCAGCCCAGGCGCTTTGGGATTTCTAGAGCTGAACAAGAGCACTGGTGGTTGTTACCTTTTAAAACAATGCAGGCCTGGCTCTTCCTTCCTCTGTACCAGGCTCTCATCCTTTGTGGTTTGTGGTTTCAGTTATTGCCTTGACCATCAAGATCCGCAACTATGAAGCACACATGGAGAAGCATCGGAAGGTAAGCCCTGGCTTCCCTCACAGCTCACTCCAGCAGCTTGGGGGAAAGGAGTCTGGGGGTGAAGGGCTCTGGGTCCTAAGAAGCCAGGGACTATAACACCAGAGTGCCCACTTCTCAGCTCCAGTGAGAAAAACGCTTCACTCCTGCCTCCGGAGGAGCAAAGGGGCTTTCCAGGGCTGTACTGAGTGTCGTCAGTGGTCAGGACCGTGGTCACCATCTGACCATAGCCGGTACTTAAGTATTTGAGAATGTGTGATGGCACTGGTTTGTCTTGTTCAAATCCTTGCTGTGTCACTTCCACGTAAGTCACTCTGTGACTCTGGGGAGCGCACAGGTCTGAGCCTGGGTTCTCTCATCTGTAAGGCGGGAATTAGGAGAATGCCTACAACAGGATGCCAAGGGTTACATGAAGCAATAACAGTTGCCAATATGGAGCCGACTTTCTTTAGGCCCTGGGGCTGCTAAATGATTTTCAGGCGTCATCTCATGTAACCCTTATAACTATTTGTTTCCATCTTCCAGAGGAACAGTCACCAATAAAGTTATTCCTCAAGGCACATTACTGCGTGGTGGCAGCTGAGACTTAGCATGGGGCCCACTTGCCACAGGGCCCATATTCTTAATCACTATGCCATAGCTCAGAGAATGTTGGCACAGAGCTGCTATAAGTAGGCAATTGCAGTTATTTTTGTTTTTGAGACAGTGTCTCGTAATGCAGCCCAGACTGCCTTCAAATGCTCCTCTCTCGGCCTCAAGTGCCAAGATTGCAAGCATATACTGCCATCATGCCTACGTTTGTGGTTGATGTTTATTTTCAGGCAGAATCTTGTGTAGCCAAAGCTAGCCTTAACTCCTGATTTTCCTACCTCCACCTCCTGAGTACTGGGATCCAAGCATGTGCCACCAACCTGGTTTTATGCAGTGCTGGGGGTGGAACTCAGGACTTCGTGCATGCTAGGCAAACATTTCACCCGTTTGTGGTTATTTTGTTTGTTTCTTTTTTCCAGGTAGTGTCTCACTTTAGCCCAGGCTGACCTAGCACTCTATAGTCCCAAGCTAGCCTTGAATTCCCAGTGATCTACCTACCTCTGCTTCCCAGATGCTGGATTAAAGGTGTGCGCCACCACACCCTGCATGGGTTTTGTTTTTTTTTTTTTTTTTCAGGGTAGGGTTTCGCTCTAGTCCAGGCTGACCTGGAATTCACTATGTAGTCTCAGGGTTGCCTTGAACTCATGGCAATCCTCCTTCCTCTGCCTCCCAAGTGCTGGGATTAAAGGCGTGCTCCACCATGCCTGGCCCTGCATGGTTATTTTTAATAGGTGCTCGGTTATAAACTGTTCCAGCACAGTGTGTGGCCCCTGAGTGCTTCAAGGCAGGATCTGCTTGAGCATTCTCCTTGCAGATGACAGATCTGTTTGCAAATAAATATCTTTTTTTTTGTATTTTTTAAAATATTTCATTCATTTTCAAGCAGAGAGAGAGTGTGAGAGAGAGAGCACACCAGGGCCACCACCTTGTGGGTCTGGCTTATGTGGGTCCTGGGGAATTGAACCCAGGGCCTTAGGCACTGGAGGCAAGTGCCTTAACCACTGAGCCATCTCTCCAGCCCAATAATATCTTTTAAAAGTAATGCAGACTCTCCTATAGGATAAAGCCCACAAACGCTATCTGCTGATGAGTATTGACCAGAGGAAAAAGATGCTCAAGAACCTCCGCATGACCAATTTCGAAGTCTTTGAGAAGACCTGCAGGGAGCTGGGGATTGAGTACACCTTTCCCCCTCTCTACTACCGAAGGGCCCACCGCCGCTTCCTGGCCAAGAAGGCTCTGTGCATTCAGGTATGAATCACTGTGGCCTCACTCCAGACTGGGTGGAGGGAGTGGAAGGAGAGGTGCTCTGTTTCTGATAGACACCTAGCTCCCAGGGAAGTCCCAGGTCACTGACACCAAGGAGAAAGCAGGTTGCCATGGGTGGGGGTGGGGGAGTTCCACATCTGCTCCAGATCTAAGGTTTTACATATAATTAAAGTCTATTTCCTATTCCCTTTTAACCACCAGGTTTTCCAGGAGGTAAAAAAGCTGAAGAAGCAAAAAAGGGATTTAAAAGCAGCAGCTGCAGCAGCCAAGCAAAAACAGAATGACCAGGGGAACACAGAGCCCTTCCAGAGCCCAGCCAGTGGTCCCCCTGAAAACCAATAAAGTCTATCCAAATGATTTCTGTCTTGAAGAGGAAGGTGGTTGTCTATTTTAGCTCAAGGAAGAGATTTAGCTCTAGGATCTCAGTCCTGCCAAGAGGACACAATCCTAGAAACAATGGCCTGTTGTGTGGCACGTGTTTCATCAGAGATGACGCTGAACACATACAGCAGACTGGCTGGGAAGGCCGGCCATAGGAGCAACCTCCTAGACTGAGCCCTAAAGCTGAACAGGGTTCACTCTGCAGTGAGGGAGGCACAGAAGGAATTGCAGTATCAAAAGCAAAGTCGTCTAGAGGTGCCACTGTATTCGGGGAGCAGTGGGACTTAGAAATCAAGCTCGAAGGGTAAGCAGCAGCTGGGATGTGCAAGGCTGAGACACTTGCTCACTGTCCTCTGGAGAGTGGAGTGGCAGTTAAAGTTTGCAAATGTAGAACAGCAGCTGTTCAGGATAGTTAAGCAGCAGCTGTGTGGAGGGGAGATCAGAACAGTTTATTGTTTGGGAGCTGAGGTGGGAGTACTGATGTTCATACTGAACACCTGATGAAACTAAGCCCTATCCCTGGGAAACTGTCCATACACAAAGTATTGCTTATGAATTGTTGGGGCATGGCTGCTCCCTCCTCATAAAACCCACCTGAGTATACTTGGTATGCTTTAAAAAGCCAAGGAAGACAGTGTATAAACTGAACAAGCAAAGAGAAGAGCAGGCAGTGATGATAGCTCTCTGAATGTGTCATTCCTCAGGCTGCCATAGAAGTGCTGAAGACTGGGTGGTGTTAGAGAAACTGCTTGGGGTGTGGCTTCGTGGTGGAGGGCTGGCCTAGAATCAAGGAGGCTTTGGGGCTCGTCCCCAGCACCACAAAAATAAAATGAGAAATTTGCTAAGACACTGAAGTCCAAAATCAAGGTGCTAGCTGACTGTTTCTTGTGAGAGCTCTACCTTGCTGGCAGAGGCCATCTTATGCCTCTCACCGGGCATTTCTTGTATGCTCTTGGAGGAAAGATATTCCCTCTCTCTGCCTCCCTCTCCCATTGTTCCCATGAAGAAGATTCCCACCTTGACCAGCTCATTTCTTTTTCTTTTTTCCTTTTTTGGTTTTTCGAGGTAGGGTCTCACTCTAGCCCAGGCTGACCTGGAATTCACTATGTAGTCTCAGGGTGGCCTAGAACTCATGGTGATCCTCCTACCTCTGCCTCCCGAGTACTGGGATTAAAGGCGAGTGCTGGGATTAAAGGCGTGTGCCTCCACGCCCGGCTTCGACCTGCTCATTTCTAAATGCTGTAACATTAGAGTTAAGAGTTTCAGTTGGGGCTTGAGGGTGGAGGGAGGACAGAAACACATAGTCCATAATACTGGAGAGAATACTTTGGGCTTCATTGGGAGAGTGGAAGCCTTTGCAGAATGGAGATGTGTTAAAAGTGCTGTCCAAAGAGAGGTTGAAGTTTCAATTTGGGCCCCCATAGGTTGGCTTGGACCAGAGCAGTTGGGGGTTGGTAGCTGCCTTGGGTATGAAACTACCCCTAGGATTCTGAGTATGGAGTCACCTAGCAATCCAAGACCTGGGAGGTGGAAGCAGGAGGATCAGAAGAGTCATCATGAGCTACCAGAGACCCTGCCTCAAAAATAGAATAAAAATGAGCTGAGGAGATAGCTCAGTGGAAGAGTCCTTAAGCATAAGGGCCTCTTGGAACACACATCTCCCCAGAACCCACATAAAAAGCTGGCCATTGTCAGGCATGGTAGTACACACCTTTGGTCCTGGCACTGGGGAGGCTGAGGTAAGAGGATTGCCATGAGTTCAAGGCCAGCCTGGGGCTACAGATCAGGTTGTGAGACCTGCCTTAAAAACATGGGAGGGCTGAAGAGATGGCTTAGCAGTTAAGGCATTTGCCTGCAATGCAGAAGGACCTGAGTTCAATTCCCCAGTGCCCATGTAAAGCCAGATACACAAGAGGACGCATATGTCTGGAGTTTGTTTACAGTGGCTGAAGGCCCTGGCATGCCCATTCTCATTCTCTCTCTCTCTCTCTCTCCATGCCCATTCTCATTCTCTCTCTCTCTCTCTCTCTCTCTCTCTCTCTCTCTCTCTCTCTCTC
>PVHP010024415.1:0-20578 GCA_004024765.1 Zapus hudsonius | reverse complement strand
CTGGCTGAGTACTAGGCTATCCAGGGTCCCCTGCCACAAGGACTGATCCAGACGACGGAGGAGGACATCAAGCTGATTGGGGATGGGGAGGGGGGCTTTGGGGAATTGGGGATAACAACTCATTGTTTGCCCACTGAATAATGTAACTCATTATGTACAATAAATATATATTTAAGACTTAAAAAAATAAAAAAATAACACCCACCTCACATCTATACTCTAGGTAAATTTTATGAATAAGATTATATTACATGCATGCATTAAATTATCAAAAACAATAAATAAATATGAGATCTAGCACCAAAACCATTAGTGGAAAAGCCAGAGGAATAAATTTTATGCATTGATTCTAGAATTAACACAAGATAGGGGAACTATTCAATTAAAAATCATGGTCAATAAACTTCTAACTTACTTCCAGATGTGTACAACTATATAACATACCAAGCTAAGTATCACCTATCTCCAAAATAACTCAATAGCAAACTTCCAAAACTTAAGAAACCAAATTATATATGCATTTATTTGAAGTGCTAGAAGGATTTGGGAATGGATTGAAACAAGGAAAAAAAAATAAGACCGGCAAATCCAATTTCACTGCACTCATCATTAAATTCTTTTGATTTTTACTTTGTTGTTAAATGTGATACAAATATCATACATGTAGACAAATAATTAGAACAAAGAAAAAAATCACAAATAAGTCTACATTCAACATAGAAATAAACATTAAGTTTTAGTGTCTCACATGTAGATGGTAAAGTACCAAAAAGCTTACTGCTGCATTCAGAGTTTACTTTTGAGCCAATGAGGGATTTGCTGCTATGTTCCTGTCAGGAAGTGCTATGACAGAGCCATTCAAGAAGGGCAGGTTGGAAGCAAACTAGTCCATGGAGAGAATTAGGAGAAGAGTTCAGTGTGGCAGAGAGATATTTATGAAAGGGAAAAGTAAAAGACAAGGAACAAATATTTTTTCATTCATTAGACAAAAAATAAGCCTTAAGAAGGAATGAGGGACACAGACTTTTTTAAATTTTGTATTTCAGGCTTTATTTAATACCTTAAATTAAATAATTATGTAAGTATCAAAAGGATGATCATATATTGTTATTATATTATTTAATGCAATAACAACTCACTTTATTACAACTTAATCTATGTACTCATATGTCAATATATTTTCTTATATTAGAACCAATGTTCTATCATAGCATTTTGTTATATTGTTATATCTAGCTGATCGTTTTCATACTCAGATGGTGTGAAAAGTTATTTCTCAAATCTAATCTAGGCTTTGAGGTGGTATATGCCTTTATTCCCAGCACTCTGGAGGCAAAAGGTAGGAGGATTGCCATGAGTCCCAGGACACCCTGAGACTGCATAGTGAATTCCAGGTCAACCTTCCTTAAAAAACCCAAAAGAAAAAAAATCTAATCTGATTCTCTGAAAAGCAGAGAAGGTTCTAAACATATCGGAACTGGGGGAACAGTTGGCAATCAAAGCTATATGGAGGAGTTTAAGATCTCATATTGCCTAAATTTAAGAATAGAAATAAGATGCTTGCTGAAATTGAAAATTGGATTGCCCAAATTTCCCAAAGTAAATTGGTCAAGTCTAAGTGTCCCTGGCACAAAGATCAAATCCTGGTTTGCATACTGACATCAGGTTACTATTTTTATCACTTGTTTATAATATTAATGGGTTGAATACAATTATAGGAGTTAAATTAGATAGATATTCTGTGACCATATGTGTATGGAACTACAATTCTACTACATTTTAAAAAAAAGTAAAATTCTATACAATTTTCTATCATGCATACTAATTAAGACTTTTATCTGTGAAGAACCAAT
Organism: Zapus hudsonius; assembly: GCA_004024765.1. Lineage (NCBI taxonomy): Eukaryota > Metazoa > Chordata > Mammalia > Rodentia > Dipodidae > Zapus > Zapus hudsonius. The sequence goes on along the minus strand of PVHP010024415.1, from coordinate 18,725 downwards.
ATATACGCTTCTATATTTCAATGCCATCAACTGCGCAGGAAGTTTGAGAATTGCACATAGGCTCTACATGTGTCTTTTTTTTAATAAACCGGATTACAAAACTTGAAATCAGAGAATTTTTCCCTTAAATCTAAAAATCATTTTGCTTGTTTTTTATTTTAAAAAATCAAACCAAAATTCAAATTATACTTTTCATGTTGATAATTATTATATTAGGTAGTACTTCCTGTGGGTACTCTTCATGGTTAACACATTGATGAGGTTGGTGCATTGAAACCTTTGTTTTCCAGATTGTGATATAATGACCACCTGTGTGCAAAGCACAATATGCTGTAGTATTCTATATTTATAAAACAAAAATTAAATGTCTCTGTGCTTTCAATTCAGAATTATTCCTATAAATGCATTTGATATGTTATTGAAATTTGAATATTTCACTAAGCAGACAATTTTATGAGTGCATTTCTTACTTTCCCTTATTGTATTTGAAATTAACTTTCAAAAATCTGTTTGGTTTTACTTTTGTGATTGTGTGTGTGTGTGTGTGTGTGTGTGTGTGTGTGTGTGAAGCATGTGTGGTGTGGTGTATGTGTGGCCCATGTATAGAGAATGAACATGCGTGTTTAGTTGCAAGCATCCTGTGTACAGGAGTGTGAATGCCAGAGGAGAACATTGACTGTCTCCTTTCGAGCACTATGGATTTTATTCTAAATATTTAACATGCTTAGTTTAACTACAGAAAAAAATATCAATGATTACTGTTATGTTCCTGAGCTATTTTGTTTTTCTTTACAGTTCAATGTCCTCAAAACACATTTATTTATTTAGTTGCATATGTTTGTGTTCACACAAGTGTTCACCAGGGCCACTTGCCACTGCAGAGAGATTTCAGATCCACCACTTTTTGTGTTTAGTTTACCTATTTAGCTTGGAAATGAACCCTGATGGCAGCCTTTGCATACAAGTGCCTTGAACCATTCAATCATATTTCCAGGTCCAGAAATTGAATTAAATATATATATATATGTAATTTGTTTATTTGCAAGGAGAAAGAGAGAGAGAGAGAGAGAGAGAGAGAGAGAGAGAGAGAGAGAGAGAGAGAGAGAGAGAGAGAGAGAGAGAGAATGGGCACACCAGGGCCTGCAGCTAGTGTGAATGAACTCCAGATGCATGAGCCACTTTGTGCATCTGGCTTACATGGGTACTGCAGAATCAAACCCAGGTCATTAGGCTTTGAAGGCAAGTGCCTTACCTGCTGAGCCATCTCTCCAGCCCAAATACATTGATTTCTAATAATTATTTTGTCATGGTATCATATGTACTGTTGGGCCAAGATACAATAATTGAGTTAAATGGGCTTATATGCCTAGTCTAAAAGTCCAATCACTCAGTAACTCATATGAATTCTTGATCATCTCAGCAGTGGAAATCTGCAAATGGAATGGCAAGTTCTAAGCTCACTGTGTGACGGGACAAAGAAAAAGAAGTTGTTACTTATAGAAAAAGAGCAGGAACTTAATTTGGGTGAAGAAGTGGAAGTACCAAATGACATCAAAAATAAAGAACCCAATGAAGCTTACAGAATGAGCATATGACGACTAAGTGTCCTGCTTGGATTTCTTGTCCCCTGCTGTGCAACAGGGGACAAGAAACACAACTATGAGACTTCCTGGATGTGTACCCTACCAGATGGTGTCATATCCAGCTTCCTAAACCACTTGGGATCTTCACTGACTAAGTTGAAAAACTGACATGGTAATAATAATAATTATTATAGGAACATAAATTCTAGGCCAGAAGAAAAGGAATATGCTCCATAAATGATAACTCTACTTTGCATGTCGTTTTTCTCTGGCTCATTTAACCTATATTAATATTTTCCAGTACCACTTGATGAATCAAAAGCCTCTGCCTTAGCTACACTCAGAGTTTTGCCCTTTAAGTTGAGGAGTCAAGCACTCAGTTTAGAAGGAGCTATGAAAATAACTCAGGAATAGAGGAGAGTTTAGAAAGAGAAAAGGTTGAAGTGTTTATCAGTCAAGTTAGCTGGAGGAAAAAGAGGGTACACTAAGGTTAGGATGATTGAAAATGTGCAGAAAATGGTCATTCAATGGAAGGCATTTTACTCAGTGTCTGTTTCCATGGGGCAAGCGACAGCTCCCAAACTGGTTCTCATAACAGAAGAGTCCTATTTCCATCGAGACAGAGGCTGGGAGCGATCAGTTAATCACACAGAGCACGTGCTAGAAAGGGCACTGATCTTCATTTATGGGGCATAAGCAATCAGAGATAACCCACAAAGAGATATTATAGGCATAAATATTCTGAAGTGGCTCACCCTTTATTTTCTTCATCTTTTAACAATAGCTACAGGTTGCCTTTGAAGAAATCCAAGAAACAGGAGGTCAGAACAGAAAGCTGGTATCAGAAATGTGGTGGAGACTATTTCAGATGAAACTATAGAAGAGCTGTTTATAATATAATATAATATAATATAATATAATATAATATAATATAATATAATATAATATAATATAATATAATATAATATAATATAATATAATAGTGTTGGCTCTGCCAACACGCTGGCATATCAATGAAGTCACCCGGACCAAAAATAGATTCATTTCACAGTAAATTCTGATGCCTTTGTGATGGAAAGTGATTCAAGTTTCAAATAGAACGTGATAAGTAACACGTGTTATAATTTACCTTCTCGTTGCCATGACCAAACACCAGACCACACACAGATGATGTGGGGAAAGGGTTAATTTCAGATCTCAGTCTTAAAAGGAAGCTGGTAACAGCAGGGAAAGGGTGGCTTGAGCAGGAAGGTATCACATATATGGTTGGAACTTGTCTAAGCAAGCTGTCTGTGACAAGGGAGAACTCTTGGGCTGTAATACCCTAAAGCCCACTCTCAGCAGAACACCTCCAGCAAGGCTCCACCTCCCAAAGTGAAACCAACTAGGGACCTCCGATTCTCATTCAAACACCACGAAGTCAAGGCATATTTACACTTATGTTCAGAGTATTTTCATTTTTGTGTTTTTAGGATAAAAGTGAAGCAAGGACCAAAATATTTTTAAGTTAAGGATATACTGTTAGGTGTTCCTTTCTTAGCAATTCTCAACACTGCCATTCTTGATGTCTAAGCCTTTTGACTATGACCTTCGTTATCCTTGATGTTAAGCTAGAAAGACTACATCAGTCATTGATGTATAATTTCTATGCTGTTCTTCTTTCAGATTTCAACTGGCTATGAAATGAAGGCTTCAGACAGATGTATATCCTGAACCAGAGAAGAACATCAGCTTGTGTTCTTTCCCTCCACTTCTCCAAGGACTCAGTGCAGCCCTTATTAATGGACAAACAACCGAAAGAAAAGGAAGTTTTGGTAACTGGGCAATTGGTCTCTATGAAACCATATCCACTACCAAATATTTTCAGACAATCATGAGAAACACATGGGTTAAGGTTGGGGAAATGTGGAATGTTATTGAGCCATTTCCATGAATGTCCTGGTGTAGTCTCTTTACTCATGGACCCATATTGCATGCATGAACTTTAAAGAGTTTTTCTCTCCTGGGCTCTTATTGAAGTGAGGTGGATAGACAATGTCACCATTCTCACTGGGTCTGACATAGTTAATAAGATGACTGAATCACTGAGCAGTAAATCATGCTTTCATATTTCTTATGGCTTTCCTGAGCGATTCCAATGGTCAATAACTTAAAGCCTTATGTCTAGGCCTAGGGGAGTAGTTATAAGATTATTTTTTTTGGTTGATTAAGGCCATCCTGTCTGTCCCCCCACACTTGAAATAAATAACAAACTTGAATGTAATCTTCAGAGGATTATCTGGTTATGATGCTATTCTCAAAGAAGACAGAGGATTCATATACTGTCACCAGAGAAAGCTTTTAACCAGAGGAAATTTGCTTAATCACTTCTGAAAACAGTTTCATCATTTCTGAAATGTTCGTATTTACCCTTCCAAGGGTTCTGAGTCACCTGTTCATACATATGGAACTTATTTCAACATTACAAGATACAATTTATCATCTTTAAAATGAGAAAATATTTCTTATACCATTTGAGCGGTCTGATTTTGTTGTTTTCCATTAGCAAGAAATTTTTGTTAACTGATTTTAAATTTCATCTTGAGAGTTCTTTACTATTCACTTTATTAGATGTATTAGAAGTCTAGGAAGCTATTTATACTTTTAAGCTGCTATAGTATAGGTTACTAATATTTGAATATAATGGTCCTATTGTAGCAGAAACCATGAGCACTAATTCAGACAATTAACTAGGCCTTCTTTCAAATTAAAATAAATACTATCCTTTCTAGTAAGCATTCATCAGTTTTGAAAATATTTGCTTCATAGCCGTAACTTTCTTTTTCCATTTTGACATCATTTTAAAATAATTCTTATCAAGTTATGGTAGTGCATGTGATGGTTAGGTTTTGTTGTTAACTTGGATCTTTTTAATTATCATGGGTGGGTCTCTGAGGATGTTTACAGGAAGGCAGCCTCTCAGTAAGGGGCAGGATGTAAAGAAGCTCAAAGAGGTTGGAAGTAAACATCCTTTCCTGTGTTGGCAGTGCAGGAAGGAAATTCCAGAGATTCAGGAAGCCATTAAGTCTGGGGAAGGGTTATTAGACCCCACCCTAAGGCTGTATAAAGGAGAAGAAATTCTCTCCTTGGCCCCTCCTGCCTGTTTGCTATTGTGTGTGGATGGTGTTGGCGATGGGTTTTTCTTTCTGCTCAGACCTGTGAAAGAGGGCCAGCCTCTTTCATTGTTACGGAACTTTCCCTCCATCTGTAGTTTCAATAAGTATTTTCCTCCCCAAATTGTGCCTAGTTTGAAGATTCACCCCAGCTGTATGTGGCTGACTACAACAGTGCATATCTTAATTTTTTATGTATGGAAGTAACCACCTGTTTCATTGCTTAAACACTGAAATATAGAAATGAAATATAGCATATTGCAAATACTACACCAAATGTTATATTCCTGCACATGCATGTGTGTGTGTGCACGCGTATGCCTGTGTGTTTGTGTGTGAGTATATGTATGCAATGGTGTATATATGCAGGTCAGGTATCAGTTCTCCCTGTCCACCTGGTAGAAGGCAGTGTCTCACATTGTGCACCACTGTGTTCGCCAGGCTAGCTGACCCACAATCTTCCAGGGCTTCTCCTGTCTCTCTCTCCCAACTGCTGGAGGCTCCTGGGGTTACAGATGCTTGCACTACTTCATCCAGCTTTTGATGGCCATAGTGATCACATCTGAGATACTCTTGCCTATGCAGCAAGTGAACCATCTCCTCAGCTAAAGTGAACCTTTTTATTATAACATAAAATACCACAAATTCATCGATTTAAGGCAGAGATAACTATAACCTCATCTTTACTAATAGTTTTCACAGTCTATGCTATTGTTTAATTTATAAAAAAAAAAACCACAAAATTATTTCATCTCCAATGAAATCTTCTAAATATCAACAAAGGATATTATTATTCCCCTTTTCAGAGTCACCAGCATCTTCCAAATTAAGTTCAAGTGCATCAAAGGTCTTCCACTAGGCACCTCAGCAAAGACTGCCACCTCTAAGCAGGCAACTTCCCCCTTCAGGCAAACACCTGCTCTCTCATTACTGGAAGCTGAAGAAATTTCCTTGTGTTATGGAGTTGATTTCTACTTGATGGAGAGTGATTGTATGCTGTTTTTAAGTATTTTTAGGGGTGGTGGCTGCAACCTTCAGTTGTCATCAAATTGTTTGGCTTTTCTCTGACTAGGAAAACAAAGGAGCTAATGTGAAGGACATGAATCCTTGTGTGCCAGTCAGAACTGAATCTGTGTACAAGTTATTAGAACATTCACAATTGAACTGTCTCCTGTTTAAAATGAGAATAATGTTAGCTCCATGTGTCTTGCAGGACCTACAATTTTACTTGCAATTGTACCCTGACTTTTGGTAGTCCTCAGATGCTCTGGCACTTTAAGCCTTCTATTGTGATCTTTTCATTTTTAACCACCAAAGTCTTTGGCCATGGCTGTGCAATGTAAGCCAGTGTTTAAACACTGATGGCTGAACTTCAACAAGTGTTAATGCACCTTGAAATATATAACACATCAAAACCTTAAAACTTGAGTATCTATGAATGTAGGCTGACCAGATTTATTTTTTTCATATATTATTAATTGTTTTCTGTTTTCTATTTTTTATTAATATCATCATTATGAGTAAGTATACACATTCTATGAGCAACTCTTGTGAAGGTGTCCCCATTTCCCTCCTCTCTGTCCCTTACTTACTGGGGGTCCTTTCTTGGTGTGCATAATGGATCTGTCCATAGGATGGGGGTTTTGTAATGCAACAGAGTTAGACAGTTTTTCATTCTTTTTTTTTCCTTCCCCATTGTGTATTGTTGCAGAGGGGGGCAATGACTCTGTCTATTCTCCCCCACCATGGCTCTTACATTCGTTCCATCCCACTTTTCACTCAGTTCCCTGATTCATGGTAGGTGAGTATTAAGTCTGCTCTATTGTTGAAATCTTAAGTATTGTTGTGCCTGAGGAGAGAGACCCCCCCCCCCCACAGAGACCACCAGGGAGACCAAGTCTGATGCAAGCACACAAGGATGCAAGCTCGAGCTTGGGTCGCTATCCGACACACACACTGGCATAGCAGCTGTGGGGATGTGACCACCAGCAGTTAGAACTTTGGGTATTTAAGGGCAAAAACCACAAGTGGGGACTTTTCAAACCTCATCAGCTGTGGCTTTGTTGTGTCAGAATGACCTGACTGCAGATGGCCAGGGACCTTGCATCTTATCGTCTGCTGACTGAGTCTAGGGGTAGCAAGATATCTTTTGGCACACAAACATGTTTTTATAAGAACATCTGTTTGAGGTCAGCTTTCAGATAAAATAGAGGATTGAGCACAAGATGGAGTTTTTATGACTATTTTAATCTTTTCAGTATCTCTGGACCTTTGCCCTGGGTTGTGTTGGGTATCATTGGTGTGTCTGTCTACTATGGCCTTTCATGGGTTATCAGACTTGCTTTTTGCAGTTAGTAAGTGCTTTTTCTAAAATATTATTTTGTCAAGCTGAGTTTCTCAGCAACTATACATGATCATTATTGTTTTGAGGAATAAAAATGTGCATTGATTGATTTTGCTTAACTGAATGCTATTTCAGAATTTTAAATCTTATTAACTTCAAATCTTTTATTATATTATTCTGGTGTTATGAGTAAAACACATTTGGGTTTCCCTTTCATTGATATGCTGACATAATAATTAATTTTTATATAATAAACTGTTTTCATAATTTATCAGAGGATAGATAAGTGTCAAAGGAGAAATCACTTCTCACTAGCTCTTTACCTTATCAATAAAATCCCATAGGTCTGGGAATACACCTTCTCTTTGATATTGCCTGGCACAATGTGTCAATTGATGCTCTAATGTAGCAGGTCAGATTTCTGCTTAATGCCATCCTTATAGGTTACTTCAGCTATGTTCTGGATGGATGGGATATTTCACAATGAACAAAATATTCACTAAGTTCATTTTCATTTCAATCTCCTGCTTGATGAGAGAATGAAACTTCTCATAGATGAATGTTTTGCAATAAGTTTCTCATCCATTAGGAATTCAATATTTTATGTTGTTGGCACTAATGCATTGAGTTGCTTTATGAAAGATTATATCTTCATAGTTACTTAGTTACTTCAAACTTTTTCATTACCCATCACATTCTTTCTGAAAAAAATGACACATTTTGATAAATTGATGATGTAGTTAATAATTCTTAACAAGCTCTTTTAAGTACTAACAACCTTACAGCCGATAATATCCATGTACAACTTAATTTTATCAGTTTTGTGAAGCCATAGTTCATCAGCCATACATTTATCCTCTTTTAAGTGTTGAATCCGGTGTTTTTTTTTTGTATGCTCACTGACTTGAGCAACTGTCAAGGATATTCACTTAACCATGAACAGAAACCCCATGCCCATTATTTTTAATTTGTCTCTCCTTGCATCACCTTTAACCAACTGCCCATATCAGCCCTAAACAATTGCTAATCTAATTTATAACTCCATATAGTTGTAGATATTTGAATTAAGTGGTGTCATATAATATGTGATGTTTTGTGATAGGTTTTATTGCATAGTATAATGATTTGAGGTTTATCTATGATATAGCTTACATTAGTACTTCATTTCTTTGTAATTGCAAAATAATATTACTTTGTTTGGGTATAACAGATTTTATTTACCTATTGATCATTTTTTTTGCAGTGCTAGCCAAATTCAGGGTGTTCTAATAATCTAGAAAACTCTTTGCCACTCAATGACATTCCTAGTTCCCCATCAATCTGCTAATGGACATTTCAGCTATTATTATTCTGTGGCTGTTATGAATAATATAATTATGAGCATGAAAATATATAATTTCTTTCCTTTGATAGCCACCTAAGAGTGAAGGTGTTGGGTTATATGAGGTCTTTCATAACTAGAAATATTTATAATGTGATATAAACATTATTAAACTTATTGTGTTCATTGACTTCATATTGTGATACTTATATTATCATATGACCATGATATATACTGGACAAGTAAGTATCATTGTTATAATCAGCCACATAACACTAGGATGAATCTCCCAAACCAGTAACAGTTATTGTAGGAAGGTCTTTGTTGATGCTACAGATCCAAGAGTTTGGTCCCCTTTCACAGTCCTAAGCAGAGAGAGTTGAACTCATCACCACACACACACACACACACACACACACACACACACACACACACACAGAGCAAATAGTAAACTCATATTTCATTTTGCATATCAATGATTGGAATTCCAGAATCACCCCCAGAAATATCTTAGGGCTGGACTCTAGGACCAAGCCAGAAGGCAGAAGACCAATTTTCAATAAAACTCCTGAATCTATTGGGGATATCCTTTCAAATGACCACATTTATCTCCCTGTAATTTTTGAAATGTGGTCTCGCTACACACTCCATATTGGCCTTGAAGTTACTACTGAGCAACATCATTTTCCCAAATGTTAAGACTTTAAGTGTGTGCCACTAAACCTGGCTTAAAGTGTAAATGCCTTAATTGAATGTTTATGCCTGTGCTATCTTGTACAATTTTATATGGGTGTTATTTCATGGGTCTGTATTTCTATAAGGAAAAACTACAAATTTTGTAATCCATAGATTTTTAACAACAACAACAATGAAAACAAAATAAAACAAAACAAAACAAAACAAAAAAACAACTAATGCCCCCAAAATACAATTTATTCATTCAGGTAATACAAAACTACTCAACAGAGAAAATTACCCTATCAGCACAGATAATCTGATTTTTTATTTTCAATGAATTCACATTAATTTGAATAATATTCAGTGATCACAGTTTTATTTTATATCTCTAAATATGTTTGGAAAATTAATAGTAAAAGGACACATGTGCATAATATCTGAAGTCCAGGCACTTGGGGGATCATGGTTGGGAAGCATTTGCTCACCGAGTTCTACCCTGTGCCCAAATTCTTTCCCTTGTTCATAATTCTGGCATGATCTTTAACCCCACAATTCTAAACAATTAAATATCCAGCTTAAATTCAAATCAAGTAAATGACTTTCCAAAGTCAATCATGCCTCTATGAACAGAGTAATATGTGGGGTTCCTTTACTCTGTCCATTATATACATGCAAAACTTACTTCATGCAGGCACTTCATAACTCACAGCAAAGACAGCTGCTTTTCTCTCTGTTAGGCTATTTAAACAGGCTAAAACATATATGTGTTAAAACAAAGATAGATCATATATACCATGATCCTTACTCTTATTTATGTGCAGAGTATATCCTTTGTGTGTGTGTGAGAAAGAGAGAGAGAGCCTTGGAGCCTGAAAGAATTTAAGAAACATTCTTTTCAGTTGGAGAATTTCTTTTTAGTCATAAGTTAGGGGAATTTATAATGATAAATCATAATTATATTTAAGTATAGGAAATAAAAACTTAGTTTTGTCAATTAAGCATTAACCAATTAGAGGCTGAAGAGATGGTTTAGCAGTTAAAGAGGATCCCTTGCCACAAGGACTAATACAGACAGCCCATGGAGGAGGATATCCAACTGATCAGGGATGGGGAGGGGGGGAATTGGGGAAGTCGGGATAACAACGCATGGTTTGCCCACTAAATAATGTAACTAATTATGGACAATAAATATATATTAAAAAAAAGAATCTTGCTTGCAAAACTGTTGGCTCAGTTGTTATGCCCAGTATCCACATAAAAGCAGATGCACAAAGTGGCATATGCATCTAGAGTTTGTTTGCCTTGACATAAGGCCCTGGTGTACCCATTCATAAATTTGTTCATTCATTCATTCATTCATTCATTCATTCATTCTCTCTCTCCCTTTCTCTCTCTCTAACACAAAATAATCCTCTAATTATTATATTTACTCTCTTGGAACTGCAGGACAATTTCCTTTTTTTTAATCCCTATAATACCTGTTCTTTAATTAAGCTTTAGAAAAAAATATATGTGTTCATATGGTTAAAATTATTGTAATAAACTGTAAAACTTTTCATGTATGTGTTTATTATTTATCACGGGTTTAAAATCTCCAGGAATATTCAAGAAAGTCTAGCTTTCAGTTGGGAAATTATTTTGATAGGATTTTCAAAGAAGAGAAATGAGTGTTCTGGCAGAGAGCTATGTGCCGTGCATAAAATGCGGAGAGAAGGAAAACAGAAGATAGATGGGGAGGATAATAAATGGTGCGCCCAAGTGTAAGGAAAGAGAGGATAGACAATATAAGATCAGAGGAGGGGTAATGCCTGGGGTGGGAAGCACTCCTTACAGTCAATCTGAAATTTCCCTTTCGTATTTTAGCAATCTGGTGCCTACACTGAGCTGTAAACACCCATTTATCTGCATTTATGTACTGTAATTTAGTTTTATTTAATCACACAAATTTTCTAAGTACTTAGTGTATTTAAGACTGTGCTAGAAAAGCTTTTGCTAAAGAATTTAACTAATGAATGCTAGAAATGGCCATTTCTATGAAATAGTAACATAATATCAACATATCTTCTTATAAGAAGATTCTACTTTAAGGTCTTTGGGGGATTATAGAGCCTTGAAGGAGGTGAGGGAAAATGTTAGATTGGGAATCAAGCAACCTGAGAACTTCTTTTTTTAATATTTTATTTATTTATGAGAGAGAGAGAGAGAGAGAGAGAGAGGCAGAGGCAGACAGAAACAGAATGGGCACACCAGGGCCTCCAGCCACTGCAAATGAACTCCAGACACATGCACCCTCTGTGTATCTGACTTTATATTATATGGGCACTGGGGAATTGAACTCTGGTCGTTCTGCATTGCAGGCAAAAGCCTTAACCGCTAAGCCATTTCTTCAGCCCAACCGGAGAAATTCTTTTCATTCACTGAATAAAAATGCTAAATGAGGAAAATGACATTTAGATTTTTAAATTAGGCGAGGAAATTCACACCTCAGGTTTCATTTCAATTTTGGTATTATATTTTCTTCTTTAATAGTCAGAAAGGATCTACCTGATGTGTTATAATTGAGGATTTTTGCCAATACTCACCTTTGATTATAAACGGATCTAAAAAATGGGGCATTTATATTTTTTGAGCAATATATGCACCAACTACTTTCTTGTTCTTGCTCTCAGCGCCATCTTGTTTTCCTATTTGCCTCATGACTTAATAACCTGGATTTTGAAAATTACATCAACTTAATTTCTATACTCACTCACTTTGAAATGTATCTGCCAATAGGACAGGAAAGAGATGGAAGAGTGTTTACCCACTTCTTCCTTGTTCCATGTGGCTGTTATAGCTGAGGTTTTTATTCCTGCAGATCTGGCCAAGTAGCCTCTTTCCCACCATTGAAGGTCCAGTTTGATAAGCCAGCAGCAGCCTAAACCCTAGAAGTCCCTTTCTCCCTCCTCTGCTTTTTGCTCTGAAAATTTGCAGATATCATCTCCTTATCCTCTCTCCAGATCTAAAGTAAATAACCTACCAGAGTTAAATCTTAGTTACTGCATGTAATCAGTACCTATGTTGTTACTTTGCTGCTGCTGGGACAAATACCTGACAAGTCAAAGGGAACAGTGTTTATTTGACTTATAGTTTGAGGCTTTAGCCCAGTGTGGTAGTGTGGTTATGGCAATTGGTGATGGAGGCCACATTGCACCATGAGTGAGGAAGACAGTGAGAATCAGTCTAGGACCACTGCCCATGGAAACCTGCCAACAACAAACAGGGGTACTTCCCAGCTCATTGAACCAAGTCTAGAAATTCATTCACAAAAATGCCTAGAGATTTGTCTCCTAAGTGTTTCTGGTTTCCATCAAGTTGACAGTCACAAGTCCATCCCTTGTTGACCTAATAGCTTTAAGCCACAGTCTTCCATCACATTCCCCAATAGGTTCATGGCCATCTCATAATGCAAAATTCATTCAGTGCAAAGTCAGTAGCTTCCAAAGTAAAGTCCCAACATTATTTAAAAATTCAAATTCCAGAGTCTCCTCTGAAACTGAAAGCATTGGCTTAACTAGAGCCCTTAGAAAAATTTTTTTTAAAAAGCTATGAACTTCTAAGATAAAAAGGCATAGAGTAAACAGTCCCATTGCAATAGGGGACCACGTGGCACAGCAAAGAATGGTCAGACCAAAACAATATTCCAAATAATCTTGGTGAGTTTTACTTTTTTCACTTACTTATATTTTCCTGCATTAAGAAAGACTTTGAAAATGCTGATCTTATCTCTGCTTTTACCTAAGAAGTTTTCAACCTTATTCCAAGTATTTTTGGAAATACAGTTTAAGTTCTGACTGATGTAAAGAAGGAACATTTTATATATCATATTTTTAATCGTCTATTGTATTTTAAATAAAACAATCAGAGTAGTTAGGTGTAATGAATACTTGTTTAAAGATAGCATGATGATATGAAAAAGTGGTTGGGGAGAAAATAGAAATAGCATTTTGGTGATTCATTTTACTTAATAAAAATTCACATTCTTCCTGTGGTAGTTTTGAATAAATGTCCCCCAATAGAATTTATTATAATTGTGTTTATTAAATTGTTAATTGTCTCCAGGCTTCTGGCTGGAGGAAGTGTCACTTTGGCTTGGCCCTCTGGGGTCTAGTCCTGAGGTATTTCAAATTGGATATAAAATACTGGGGATAGATATGAAAAAGAAAAGCTGGAACCCCAGTCTGGCAGTTCTGCATTTTTGTGAGTTAGAATGTGCTTGTTTGCTTGAGGTGCTGGTGGTGGGTTTTCTCTCTCTGCTTGTTTCTGTGAAAGGGGGCCAGCCTTTTTCTTAACTTCCCCTGGGTCTGTTACTTCAATAAATACTTTCCTCCACCAAATTGTGCCTGGTTTGGAGATTCATCCCAGCAGTGTATGGCTGACTATGATACTTCCTATATTTTCTGACTTTCCCTTCTACCTCAATAGTTCCTGCCAGGGTGAAGCTATTATGCAAACCAGTAAGAAGTAGACACTGAAACAACAGCTTTGGAGTTAGTCACATAATGGACCAGAGGAAGATTGAAAAAGCAAATCATCACAACCCATGGGATGGTGGAGTTACTGAACACAGTGCTTGAGGACGTCACTGGAGGGTTCTCAGTCTACTTTATGAACCCAGGTTCTCTTCACAGGAATGCAGCTGCTTATATACAGTGCCCAATGTCCACTTAGAAATTGGGAGTTCTTTTTTACTCATTCCTCATTCCCAGTTGTCCAACCAGTCACTGCAAAGATTATCAGCCACTGTTGACACTCTTACCCATGGTGTCCTCACTGAAGTTCTGGGCAACAGCTTCTGCTGCTGACACTTCGAAATGTACTTCTCTATGTCACAGTGAACACATTGCATTTTTCTTTTTCCCTAGATAAATCAACTGATGTTGAATTGATGACGACAGCATTATAATTTTAAAAGTGATTCTTAAACTGTATTTTCTTGTTGACGTTTGTAACGTTTGTAGGAAGGACTTTCTTATACTCTTACAACTTGAATAGCTTAAAATTAGGTTTAACAAGTCTTTAATAAATGGTTAGGATATTAATACTGACAACTCAATTCTATACCCTCTTATTTTGTTCACTTGTAGGATATATATATATATCTTTTGTTAATGGAAAAAATATAGCTCAGAAATTGAGACAAACTAAATAATAAATATTTTAGAAATGATCTTACTGCTAGACTGAGAAGCTACGACAAGGAGATGGTGGTAGACACTGAGGAGACTCAAAACACATCAAGGCAAAAAATCAAGAGGATGTAGAGAACTCATCACTAAAGGAGACCTATTACATACCCTTTGAGGCTCAGGGAACATTGCTGAAGAGGGAGCAGAAAGATTATATGAGCCACGTGGAGCAAACAAGTATCCTGAGGCATTGTTCTCACCCCAGAAATTTACTATTGCATTCATGATGCCACAGTTAACACAATAATCCCCCTGAGGAAGACACTTGGTGGCATAGGGACCCTGAGCAGGGAACATAAGCATTTAAGCAGAGGGAAATACCAATAAGCTATATGTTTATATAACAAAGTTCACAACTTTAAAGAATGACCAGAAAATTATCTTAGATATTTGATTTGAGAATTTGAAACTTAATTTACAATTTGCATGGATTATATTTACATTTGTTAATAAGCACATCTTTGCTATTTTATGTAAGTAAAAATATCTAAAGCTTATTTGTTTCTAAAATTGCTACTTGTAGAAGTCCTCATTTCAATCATTCTTCAACTTTTACATAAATGTAACATATTGATAGTATAATTTGCCACACACATGTAGACACATACTGCTTTACATAGCAGATTAATAGAATGATAACTTTGCTACACTATTTAAAGTTAAGAATGACTTGACATATTAACAATGAGGAAAAGAACATTTGAAAGTGAGTTTACAGCTGTTACTAGAGGAAATCTGTTTAAAATGAATGACCTTGAGAAGCTTGTGTTGGTATTGATATTTTAAGTCTATTTTCTGATGGTCCTAAATTTAACACCAACTTCTAATTGTACAATATGAGTAGGAAAAAAAAAAGAAAAAAGAAAGGACTTATTTTCAATGATACAAATGGAGCTCCAAGATTAATTACTCTACATTAAAATTTGCATGAGAAAAATTCAATTTTGTGACATTAATATGGATGCTGTTTAACTCTAAATAGTACAAGAATAAATAGGGCTTTTAAGTGCATCAATTAGCTTTCATTGTGAGCATGCTTCTTGTCACACTGAACACTGCTGTCTATAAGGAAAGCATTTAACAAATGCAAATTTTAGTTGTTAATTTAAACATTGCTCACCAGATTTTTAACTTTTCTTCTTTTTGAAAATTTCACTGCCAATTTTCAAAAGAAAAATCAGCATGTTTCTGTGTTCTACAAAAGCATAGTGGTTCTAGACAATCATTTTAAGAGCTAAAGAGGATTTAGGTTGCGAGCCATAGCATTACACCGTTAAAACAATGTAATCATTGAAAAATAATAAATTTTATTTTGCCATTTCAGGTTTATTTTTCACATGTGAAACAATCAATTAATAGCATTCATTGGAAGACAATAATCACTTTTTCCTTTTAAAATAATCATATAAGGGTGGGTAATACAGCTTTGAGGTAGAATGTTTACATTTCTTGTTAAAGGCTCTAGGTTCAATCCTGATTATGTCAATAATAATATTATTATGGATGTAGATAAAGCCACTACAGATTCCAGCATGTACATTAAAATATCTTGAGAAAGAAATAATCCCCCAAGTCTTACGTAGTATAAAAACAAAAAACATTTCTTGAAGGCAACAGATGTAAGGGTCCATTTTTCTGATCCACTCTGCTATCCTGTGTCTTTTCATAGGAGAGTTAAGTTCATTTACATTCAAAGTTATAACTATGAGGTTTTCTTTAAGCCCTGGCATGTTGGAGGGACTGTGGGGGTTGGTATCTGAACTGTTGCTGTCACTTTGGTATTACCATGCTTGTTCTCTGTTCCTTTCCTGGGATTAGTTGCTTATCAGGTTTGCATGGAATATCTCATGTAGTATTTTTTGAAGGTTTGGCTTTGTGTTCAAGTAATTGTAGAGCTGGCTAATTTCATGGAATACTTTCATTTCTCCATTTATTATGATGGATAACTTTGCTGGGTACAGTCTGGCAACTCCTAGTTCCCGTTGCCAGCTCCTTCCTTCATTGAGTTGCTGACCATAGTGAACCTTGATGTCCCAAAAACTAGACAGGATTTTGTCAAAGCTCTTGAATACCCACCCCAGGCTTGAGGCAAGAATCTGTTGTTAAAAAAGCCATTGATCAGCACCTAGAGACCCTGTGAGGTCCAGAATGGTAACCAGCCCCCAGATGGTAGTTAGTGCAGAGCTGGAAGGCACTGCACAAGCTGCCAGGGGAAGCTGGTCAACCACAGCTGGAGAAAACAGAGACCACTGACATGAAACTCAGTCTGCTGCCATGAGTAGGCAGAACACACTGCCTTACTGGGAGAGAACAGCTAACCAAGAACCGAGCCATTGTGCAACGGAGGAGCCATAGCCTGGGGGAGGCAATCAACAGCCTTTAATATGGCCACGTAATCCACTCAGTGATGGGGAACCCAGGACTCAGGGCAAAATACACTGGGAACCAAATTCTTAGGCCTCCAAAGAGAAATGCACTACATGAGTGATATACAGAGAGGCTACAAATATTAGAATCTAGCTAATTCAGAAATGTATATCTAAATTAACTTATTCTGATTCACTCTCCAATGGAGATTCTCTTTGTATCTTTCAGAAGGCAGAGAGAGCTGTGGCTAATCCAACCCTAACAAAGATCCACAGGCCCAAAGCTGACATACGGACAAGGGAGGAGCCACACCAGATCTTCCATGAAGGAGCCATATAGAACCCAGAAGAGAGTGGTTGGATAAACATGAGATCTATAACCATAGCCAATCATCAGTCAACACAGGATGAGCCAGACAGACACCAGTGATTTTCAATGCAACCTAAAGCTGAAGTACAGAGACACCCTAAGCCTTCAACAATAAAGCAGCCTTAATTCTCACCCACCATGACTCAGGGAACTGAACGGAAGAGGGGGCGTTTCACTTTTTTGGCTCTTAAAAGTAAATAATAATAGTAATAATAATGATAATAATAATAACAATAATGATATAATAATGATGATAATGATGACTTTATACATTTTATCATAGTAACCATTTTGTTTTATCATAAGACATATAAATTAGCATTCTGTTACAAAAGGAAATTCTTAAGATCATGTCTTCTTCAATTTAGAAAACTCTTGTTTCATTACACATAATGCCAAATTATGCTGAAACCAATATTCAGTTTATAATGATGTAACTGTACAGGAGATCAGGAATGAGATACTTTGCTGCTAACAAGTATAAAGTCCAAACTGACCAAAGTGTAGCTGCACATTTCTAAATGACCTCCTTTAAGTCTAAGCTTTTGGAGGGCACAAGCATGTCTATTATTGTAGACAAATGATGCCCACCAGCCAATATAATATAATATGTCTCATAAATAGTACTCAAATATTTGACATATTTATTTTATGTAAATTCTTTTAGCATAGAGTTCTAAGTTTCCATGATCTTATATAGGTTTATACCTATGTATATATAAAAGTATCTATCTATCTATCTATCTATCTATCTATCTATCTATCTATCTACTCAATGATAGCCATTGATAAAATAATGTGAGCACACATAGATATTGTTAGCTTGAAGTTGAATATCTTTCCTTAACAGACCATTGATCAGCAGCCTTCTCTACAAGTAAAGGGAGAAGGAGGAATCCTTGGGGGGGGGCAGGATCTATTGAGAGCTCCTTAACCCATTGAGAGCATAACCTTGAGAGTCTCATGGGACCTGGCCTTTTCTTCTTTCTCTGTTTCTTTCTAGGAATTCGGTTATTACTCCATATTCTCCTGTAAGATACACTGCCCTTCCAGAGGCCTAAAGCCAATGCTACCTCCCCAATCTTGGAGTGCAACCTTCAAATTAGGAGAAAAATTAGCATTTTGTTTTTAGAATCCTATGATACCAAGAGTACTTCTACTGAAACAGGAAGTGCATATGGATGTGTTTCATTCAATTAACACCATTCACTGTGTGGTGTTCAGTAAAAACACTACCTAACATTCCCATGTAGCATAATGGGGGGGGACTAGCATGCACTTAAACTCTATGGTCGGCCTGAATTAAAGGTGAAGAAGCCTTATATGGAGGAGATACACACCTGCTTGGAGAATAAAGAGTGAAAATGCATGGCACTGCTCTCAAAAGCAAGGGCATGCCTATTTGTTCATGACGACATGCAGAACCTTGACACTAAGTCAGTGCTGAGGTCGGGAGTGACCTGAGAAATCCTGGTTTACAGGCACTGGACTTGGTGGTATATGCCTGTAATGCCAACACTGGAGAAATGCGAATGCATGTCATCCTCAGCTACATAACAAGTTTGAGTTCATTCTAGTCTGCATAGGAACCTGTCGCAAAATCATAGCTTCTTAAAATCTGATTCCTATCAAATATTAGTAGTGCCCTGAAATTTCAATGACAAAGAGGAACAGTAATGGAAT
>PVHP010024414.1:0-24517 GCA_004024765.1 Zapus hudsonius | reverse complement strand
CCTCGATGAAGCTGTGTTGTCAGGGGCGGGCTTATGGGGGTTATAAGCCAGCTTCCCCTTGCCAGTGTTTGGCACACCTTCCTGCCGCTGTTTGCAGTGCTGTGGCAGAGGTGATGTCCAGCCCTCTGCTCATGCCATCGTTTTCCCTGCCAGAATGGAGTCTCCCCTCGAGTCCGTAAGCCAAATAAACCCATTCCTCCACAAGCCGCTTTTGCTCGGGTTCTTTCTGCACAGCAACTAGAAAGCTGACTGCAACAAACATATTCTCCAACCAAGAGTGTGAGCAGCTTGAATTAAAGGGACATGCATTGCTATTTGTGAGACTTTTCAGTGAGTGTGCTGTGCACACCGTCCAGTGGTGTTTGGAGGAAATGAACACACAATCTGCAAAGTATGATTTAATAGAGGATCAGATGGAAGCACTTCTGAGTGCTTCCTGAAATGACTATATTACCAGTTTTTATCCAGTTTTAGCCAGTCAAAGCTATGGGGTGTTGAGAGTTTAAGACAAATCATGAGTTGTATTGCAATTTTGTATCAGTTCAGATCATGAGTTGTTTGTTTAGGTTTATTTTGTCAGGAATCTTTGGAGAAGTTGTGAGTTTCTGTCTTTAATAATCTCCATCCAAAATGCATAGTCTATGTCCTTAGGCTTAACCAGTGTCAATTAGCTTGACATCCACATGTGCCCATTATTCTTATTCAGAGAGTAATTTATTATTTTTTACTCTTACACATTGGTGAGAAAAGAAGAAAGTAACAGAAAGGAGGAGAGCGAGGACTATGGAAATAGACCCCCAAAAGCTGGGGCTCTCCTGTTCTTTAAATGGCCATCTTTCTGGGACAGCCTACCTGGCTGGCTGCATCAGAGATATAACTAATCTTGACTTCATTTCTCTTACTTCACCTGTATAATTCAGAATCCATACTCTATTTCTTTCATGTTGTTAGTGATAAACCACTTGCTTAAAAATCTAAGATGGACTTATGAGGTATACAAATTCTAACAAAATTGTTAATGATGTCTTTACAATGTTATTAATTGATTTAAAACTTGGCATCTTCCCTTTTCCTCTTTAATAATTTTCTTTGGGTGGTTCTAGAGGTATAATATTAATTTTAAAGCTATAGTAGTAGTTCTATTGAATCTAGAAGCTAGAGAAGATTTTTTAATTTGATTTTCCTAGAAATATTCAATACAATAACAATATGGGATGTTATAATAAAAAATGTTAATATATGTTACCAACTTTAGAAACAAAGCAGAACTAAGAGTATATCTATAGACCCAACATTCAGGAGTCTGAGAAAGATAACAATGATCTTAAGGATAGCCAAGTGTAGCCTAGACTATAAAGCAAGATGATTTCCAGAAAAAAAAAAATTTCAAATTCTATCATCTCAATATCTTGTGGTCACTGTATATCTACTTTCTCTCCTTGAGACAACTTGTCATTGTTTCATACTCATTGATACTCTCTCTGTTTTATTCTAGTCACTATTTTATTCTCCAGCTCTCACCCATCTTTACCTAAGCACTTCTTTCATATTTATACATATCAGTACATAGCAACCACCATTTTTTGGTTTATCAAATTGCTTTTGTTTCTATTTTTATCTACCTCCATCTCTTCTTGAGGTGATGTGTATTCTTAAAATTGTAACCTACAAACTATGTTTCCTAAAATACCCAGTAGTAGCTAACAAAGAAGAAGACAAATAAAAAATAAATGCATATTTTGCTTGGATTACAAACCTGTGATTTTTAAACTTTTTTCACATTTGAGCTCCTTTGAGGATCTGCTGAAAATTTGGAAAATTCCTTGAGAAAATGTGCACAGTTGGACAAATGTAAAAATTTAGATATCTGGAATCCCAAAACAAGATAAGACATTGCTTTTCTTGGTGGGTTAAGTTATATTCTGTATTAAAATAATTGTATCTATACATATAATTGGAATGATTTTAGAACTATTCTTTTTTTTTGAGATAGGGTCTCACTCTAGCCCACGCTGACCTGGAATTCACTCTGTAGTCTCAGGGTGGCCTTGAACTTAAGGCGATCCTCCTACCTCTGCCTCCTGAGTGCTGGGAATAAAGGCGTGCACCACCATGCCTGGATATAACTATTCTTTATAAACCAAAATGAATCAAACAAATCATTGGAATAAAAGCAATGATTAATCAATTGAAACCATTCAGAATGCACTATTAACAGATAAGATCATTCAGAAAATGAATTTCAGGGATGGAGGACAAGGTCAAGGTAATAATACACACAGACATATACAAAACAGAAAGAATATGACCAATATTTTTA
Organism: Zapus hudsonius; assembly: GCA_004024765.1. Classification (NCBI taxonomy): domain Eukaryota; kingdom Metazoa; phylum Chordata; class Mammalia; order Rodentia; family Dipodidae; genus Zapus; species Zapus hudsonius. The sequence goes on along the minus strand of PVHP010024414.1, from coordinate 22,197 downwards.
AGAATTCTAGGATATATTCAAGAGACCTCAGAATACAAGGGATGATACCTGAGATAAATAAAAATGTTTATCAATGGCTTAATGAATTAAGTAAAAATTTCCCAAACCAAGAGAACCTTATATGCAAACAAATGGACATGTCATTCGAAATAGACATACAAAAAAAGACACCTGCGTGAGACATCATAGCAGAGTTAACAGCTATAAGGGAAAAAAAAACCCACAAATTCTTTTATAAAGGCAGGAATGTAAAAATTAACTTTCATAACCCTAGAAGCCAGAAAGGAACGGAAAGTTATATTCTATGCTCTGAACATAAATAGCTACCAACAAACAATGCTATACCCAGTATTTCAAAATTCATAGAGAAAAAAGGGTATTTCAAGATAAACACAAACTAAGGCAATTTAGAGAAACCACACATGCTTTAATATACAGGGGGAAAGAAGAAAGACAGCCTTAACTGTGAGAACAGATAATATGTTACACTTCAAGAAATAAATAGATGAGAATACAAGAAATGTGATGGAATCAATTATGTTTAACACAACACATAGTAAAACCTTGAGTAGAAGAATATCCATAATCTGTTGAATTAAACATCATGCAACAAATTAGGAAATGATAAGCTTCTTTTTTTTTTCGAAAAACACTACATGTAAATTACCTCCCCTCACCAATAAAAAGAAACACACTAAATATTTGGAATAAAAAATAAAAACAACTATTTGCTATATTGAAGAAATTCACCTAGTCAGCAAAGATGTTCAAAAACTGAGTATCAGCTGGGTGTGGTGGTGCATGCCTTTAATCCCAGTCCTGAGGAGGCAGGGGTAGGAGGACCACTGTGAGTTTGAGGCCACTCTGAGACTACATAGTGAATTCCAGGTCACCTTCAGCTAGAGTGAGACCCTACTTTACCACACCCCCAAAAAAATAACCTGAGCATGTAAGGTTACAAATCACAATACCAAGCAAATGGAAGCTGTAAACAAGCAGAATGTTTATTCTACATACAGCACAGTAGATCTTGAAACAAAGCTGATCAGAAAAAAAAAAAAACAAAGGAGATAGAACACATTAAGAGAAAAATCAATTTATCAAGAAGATAGTATAGTTTAAATACTTGAATACTAAATATTGGTATTCTTGATTTCATAAAGCAAACATTAAAAGGCATAAAATATCACATATATTTAGACAATAGCAGTTGGAACAATGATACCCATTCTCAGACTTGTATCAGTCATCTGTACAAAAATCAGCAAAATGAACTAAATTATATCATAAATCTGTTCGACCTAACATTTGTAAATAAAATATACAAATTATTCCCCTAACAATTAGGGGATACACATGGTATTTTCTCCAAATTCAGCCTCATAATAGGCCTTAAATAACCTATAACAAATACAAATAAATTACCTAAAATAACCTAAATTAACAAAACAGAGACAAAAGGGTCGTGTTACAATAGACTGCAATTGATTCCAAAGCACCAGTATACTTTAACAACTTATATTCTTAAAAACTAGAAAACCTGGAGGAAATAGACAAATTTCTAAACATATATTATCCACTCCAAAGTTAAATATCAAAGAAATCAATAACAAACACAGTAGAAGCAATAAGATTGAAGCTGCAATTAAAAGTCACCCCAGAAATAAAAGCTCGGGACCAGATAGATTCACTGCTAAATTTTATCAAACTTTTAAATATGTTCTAATACCAACTCTTATCAATATGCCCCCCAACATATAGAAAGGGAGCAACACTTCTAAATTCATTCTGTAAAGATAGTATAACCCTGATTCCTAAACCAGATAAATGCAAAACAAAGAAAAAAATACAGATAAATTTCCTTGATGAACCAAACTATATGCAAAATGTCTCAATAAGATTCTTAGTAATCAAACTCAAGAACACATTAAGATTATCTAACATGACCAAAAGGGCTTCATATTAATGCAAGGTTGGTTCTACATATGTGAACTGATAAATGTAATGTACCCTATAAATACAGTTATGGATATAAATCACATTATTATCTCAACTGTTTCACAAAAAAATAATCATTTAACAAAGTCCAACACGCCTTTATGATGACAGTCCTGGAGAAAGTAGCAATAGATGGAACATAATTCAAAATAATAATAATAATAACTATATTAGAAAATTCCGCAGCCAGCATAATATTGAATGGAGAAACACTGAGACAATTTCATCTAAAATCAGGAATGAGAAAAGGATGCCCACTCTTATCACTCCTATTCAATTTTATGTAGAAGACCTAGCAAGAGTAAAAAGACAAGAAATAAAAGAAAGATGAGTAAGAAAGAATCCCCTCAAACTATCCCTATTTTCAGATAACATGATTCTATACTTAGAAGTCTTGAAAGAATCTACAAGAAAACTGCTAGAGCTAATGAGTACTTTGTGCAATGTTTTAGGATAAATATTCAACACACAAAAATCAGTAGCTTTTTAAAAATACAAATAATGAACTTGGAGAAAAAATCAAGAAAACCATATACGTTCACAATAGCTACAACAATTAAATACCTAAGGATAAGCCCAACCAAAATTTAAAAGACCTGTAAAAGTAAAACTTCAAGACCTTGAAAAAATAAATCAAGAAAGATACTAGATGATGGCTATAACTACCATGCTCTTATATTGTCAAAATTAATCTTGCAAAAAGTAATCTGCAGATTCAATATACTCTCCTTCAGAATTCCAATGACCATTACTCACTGAGATGAAATAAATAACCCAGGAATTCATATGGAAGCACAAAATACCACACATATAAAAAAAAATCCTAAGGAAAATGGAGATACATGATATCAAATTATACTAGGGGGCAATAGTGAAAAAGACAGCATTGTACTGGAGCCTAAACAGACATATAGACCAAGAAACACAAATGAGGATCCAGAAATAACTCCAGACTGCTTTTGTTACCATAACTTTGGCAAACTAGCCATAAACATTTAGTCAAATAAAGACAGCTTATTCAACAAATGGTGTTTGCAAAATTGGGTATCCATCTACAGAATAATGAAATTAGACCTGTATCATTCACTGTTGCGGTCAGCTTCTTAGTTGCTGCGCAGAAAGAACCCAAGCAAAAGCGGCTTGTAGATTAATGAGTTTATTTGGCTTAGGGACTCGAGGGGAGACTCCATCCTGGCAGGGAAAACGATGGCATAAGCAGAGGGGTGGACATCACCTCTGCCACAGCACTGCAAACAGTGGCAGGAAGGTGTGCCAAATACTGGCAAGGGGAAGCTGGCTTATAACCCCCATAAACCTGCCCCAACAACACAGCTCTAGTGAGGTTCTAATTCCCTAACTGCCATCAGCTGAGGATTGATCTATCAGAACACATTCATTTGTTTGTGGGGGACACCTGGATCAAACCATGACATTCACTCTGTGCAAATATCATGTCAAAGTGTGTCAAATACCTTAATCTAAAGCCTGATACATTGTAACTGCTAGAGGAAAAACAACAAGCACCCTTTAACGTATTTGAACAGACAAAAAAACATACTGAAGAGGACTCCAATAGCACAGGAAGTAGCCCCCAGAACTAACAAATGGGACTATAAAAAACTAAAAGCTTCAACACAACAAAGAAAAGAAATAGCCTATAGAATTCAAGAAAATCTTTGCCAGCTATACTTTACACAAGGTGTTATTACTCAGAATTTAAAAAACTACAAAAATTAAACACCAAAAAACTTTCCAAATACCAAAATAAAGACACAGTTTACCAAAGAAGAAACAGAAATGACCAATAGGTATTTTAAAAAGTGTTCAGCACATGGGATGTCTTAGAGTTATCTCCAGAGACCCTAATTCTGCAGACATATTTTGATTGCCAGTAAGTTCAATAATATAATTCATGGAAACACATTTTTTGTTATTTTTAAACTATGAAAAGCACCTTCCCTACTAAAAATACAAATTTAAAGAAATGTTGAGCTGAAGTCAGAGTACATTTTTGACCTTGATTATTTTTTCATTCACTCACTACTTAAAATATAGCTAATAACATGGACCAAAAAGTGATTGTTGAAAACAACTGAAAACATTATTTTATTTGAGAAAGTAGTTTTAGTTCTGATAAATGTTTGGAACTTTTAAAATTAAAAGATAAACAATTTTGTTCCATGAAGTTTTCAGAAATAAACTAAATTTACTTTGTACTGCACCACATTTCATCTACTTCTGGAAACATTTTGAAGTACATGGTGGATTTAGTATCATTAATCTTTGCAGATATGCTGAGCAGTTCGATTTCTAAATTTCATAATCAGCTGTTCTACCTGTAAGATATTATTGCCTTACAGGGACATCTACTGGCAGATAAATAAAGGTAAATAAATACTGAGCAATAAGATCCCTTTCAGTGTTTCCTGGGGCATCTCTTTGTCTGTACCAGACAAATGTACAACTGCATCAGAAAGTGTGAGATGTAAATAAATGCCACACTCCTTCTCCAGTCACACAAATCTTGCCTTTGTTATGATGTACGTTATTCCCTCAAAACAAACACATATGCATAAAGCTTACCTTCATTACTCTGTGCCTTATTCTCACAGCAAAGTCACACATACAGTTAATTTTTGTCAAACTAATCATATATTATCCTGGAAAACTCAGGTTTTCTGGAAACATGCACTGTGGGGCAGATAGCATGAGAACTACTGTGCTTGGAATAAAAAGATTCTTCATACCACCAGCACCTGCTCTGAAGCCAGCATGGCCCACTGAAGGAAGAAAGGAAGGAAGGAAGGAAGGAAGGAAGGAAGGAAGGAAGGAAGGAAGGAAGGAAGGAAGGAAGGAAGGAAGAAAAGAAAGAAGAAAAAGGGGGAGAATCACTTTCCAAATCACAAAACTGAGAGAGAAAATAGATGTTATATATATATAATATATATATTAATTTTAGGACTGAATTTTTATAAAGAAAATGAATATCTTAATCATATTATTAGGTCAGACTGCTCTTCAAGTACTCAACTACACGAAGTTTATCAGTAAAAATTGTTTGTTACAGCTAATTATCCACTTTCACTTTAAAAATTACTTGGTAAAAATTAAGGAGCAAGTAATATTATTTGTACTAACCTTAACTATTACCCAAAAGATGAAATAATTCCTTTTAATTTTTATTGAACAAGGAGTACCTTCATATCCCTGTTTTGGAAAATTGGCACTAGCTTAAATTGTATAGTTTACAAATTAAATTGCCCATAAAAGTCAATATGACTGGCAGTGCAATGTAGCAGTTTATCTCTGCCTCATCTTTGAGCTCACTACAATTTAATGAACTAATGTGATGGAAATAAAGTATCATCATATGTTTTCCTAAAGTTTTTTTTCTCCTATTGTTTATATGTCACTTTTAAAAATACCTTTAAGACTATGTCATCAGTCAAGATATTCCCTGTCAAAAGAAATGATAAAATCATTAACTAATTACAACTAAATAATAGCACTTCACATTCTGACAAGTTAACACACATCCTGTTAAGAGTTGAAAGCTAATCAAAGGGAACAAAAAAGCTGGTACTCACAAAATCATCAATGCCAGAAAGGAAAATGAACTTCTTTGGTGAATTTGATCAACCCTGTGTCTTTATTATTATTTTATTATTTTATTTTATTTTTTGGTCTCTTTTGTTCCAAAATGCCAGAAAATTTGTATGAGCAATCTAAACTAATTCGAATTATTTTTACTGATTTAATCCTAATTCACGACAACAATAGACATTCTCATTTACAACATGCTAAGTTATCAATTTTGGCTGTTTCCTCACCAACAAAGTAGCAAAACACACATTGAGACTCTTATGTGTGGAAAGAAAAACAATGAAATCAAGAAAACCAGTGTTTTTCAAATGTAATCTAGTTCATCAAAAACCCAGAAGCAAAAACAGACATGTCTGAAATGACACATTGTAAAACTGTCTCTGAAGAGTTTTGCACTTTCAAAGGAAAATAAACATACCTTTGTAAATCAAAGAAAAAAATATAGAATTACATCTAAAACCTTGTCCTTTAGTAGAAAAATAAAGACAATTACAAAATCATTCTACATTTTTGTTTGTACTATAGACTGTTTAAGGTCATATAATGCAACTGTAAAAGGAATCAGCACATCAAAATGTAAATCACATATTTGCATTTATACATATTAAAATTTTTATTCATTGTATATTAAGAACATCCACATCTACAACTATACTATCATGAAACTTCAGTTGAAAAGATTTATATGATTGGCCAGATTGTTGCTAGAGAAATTCTGAACATGAGCTAGTCAAAGATGCTTAGGAGATTTTATACCAACATGGAGAATCAATTTCAATATAATAAAGCAGTAAGTGAATTAACATGCTTCCTTTCTGGAAATTTGAAAGGAAATTCTGAAATTTCTTTTTAAAAATGACAATAGTGTATACCAAAAGATAACATAAAAGAAAATGTTGACATTAGAAGGTGTAAAATAATTCATACACAAGGATGGCATTGAAACCTACAAAAATCTATAGGAAAATGTGAATTCTTTATCTTTCTAATTCAACACAAATTCCTATAGCTAATTATCATGAGATATTGCTTGGAAATTAACCATAGTGTGTTTCTATCTCCAGATTTACAATTAGCAATGCTACTAATGTGGTTCCTGTACTTAGCGTTACTAATTATATTGCTATGAACTAATGGTGATAAAAATAGCAATAGCCATCAACTACCAATTAATGCTTAATGAGAGCATATAAACCTTGGCATTGTAATGAATATCAAAATCATTGTTGCTTGTGTTTCTTTTGTGACTATGCAGAATGGGTTAACAGTTACCATGGATGTGAGGCATTGATTGACAACATGTTTATCACACCAACGAATGAAAATCAGAGCAAAATGAATCCTTGAACAAACTGGTAGATAATTTAACCATAGTTTTCAACACAGGGAGATTATTTTACAGTTATTCCACAGTAAAAAACGTTGTAGCAAAATTGATAGCGATATATGAAATCCATGCATAATAAAAGAAAAGCTGTAAAAAAGGATATATTAAGAAGTGTCAATCAATAAATTTTTGCTGCTGGAATGTATATACACTGTAATATCCCGAAAGTTCAGACGTAAGGTCTTGCATTAACTAGGTTATGCTGCAGTAACAAACAATCCACCAAAGGCTTATCACTAACATTTATTTCATGCTATCTGCAGCTCAGAACTAATTCAGACTACTGCTCAATATGGATATTTATCACCCAAGTTCACAGCATTTTCACCATCTTGCTCCCATTATTTTCAATGGTAACTTGGAAATTTTTCTGTTCTATTATTTCCATTCTCCAGGAAGAAATGACTTATGTCACTTCAGATCACACTTCATCACAAAAGGTTATCTAATTATGTATAAATTCAAAGTAATGAAGATGATACCAAAAATGAACTATAATACTATGAATAATCAAAAACCCAGAAGCCAAAACAGACATGTTTTAATTCTTCACATGGACTCAATGACCACCACAGGAAGACTTTGTCTAAATGAAGAACTGTAATGGAATATGTCCTATTGGAGGGGAAATAAATAGAACAAAACTGCATCATAATAAGTTTCCAGAAGTGCATTTTTTGACGGACTCACTCAAAAGCCATTTCCTACACTGTGCTAGTGGTAGTTTGCTAACATAGCACACAGAGTTAGAATGCTTTATCTTGTAAATTTGTATTGATTATTTTATCTTCAAAGCACCATTTTTGACTTTTATTCCTAATTACACCCATCATGAACTTCTTTTTCCATGTATGTATCTGAAGGTGCACAAATATGTGTACATGCGTGTGGGTTTGGGTGTGTACATGTGTGTGGAGAACAGAGGACAACTTCAAATATTTTTCCTCAGGAAGGCACTCTTCCTTTGTAAGAGAAACTGTCTCTCATTGGCCTGGAACATGCCAATTAGGCAAGACTGACTGACAAGTGAACCCCAGGGATTCTGCCAATACCTCCCTAGCTAAGGGATAATAGGCATATATATATACCACATTCCAAGAATTTTTATGGGGGTATTGGTAATCAAACTAGGAAAAGCATTTTTACAATCGAGCTATCTCCCTAACCCTTTTAGTGAATTTCATGAATAGGAAAGAAGAGACGTCATCATTGAATGGAATAGAAAAGCTGTGAAAAAGGATGTGAAGTGTGTCTCAAATAAGTTTATGTTGCAGACTTGGTCTCAAGCTGGTGATGAAATTGAATGGTGATTGGATCATGGAGGTATTAATTTATAAAAGGACTGAACCATTTAAGGGTTCACATTCAAGAAACAAATAAGAGTTGGGACTGAATGATGGAAATAGGTCACTGAAAGCATATTTTAAAGGAGGATGATTTGCCCTTGAATCATTCCAGTCAGTCCCTGTCATAGTGAGCCACATGCTGCTGGGATGAACCTCCAAACCAGGCACAGTTATTGGAGGAAAGGATTAATTGAAGTTACAGATCCATAGGAAGTTCTGTAATGGTAAAATAGGCTGGTCCTCATTCAGAGTTCCAAATACAGAAAGAATACCATTGCCAGCACCACCACCCCCACAACACACACACACACACACACACACACACACACACACACACACACACACACACACAAGCAAAACAGGTAGGGTCCAAAGGAGAGAAATTTCCTTCCCCTTTATATAGCATTAGGGTGGGGTCTTGTAGCCCTATCCAAGACTTGTTGGCTTCCTGAGCCTCTGGAATTTCCTTCCTGCACTGCCCTCCAAGGAAACGATGTTCATTTCCAACTTCCCTGAGTTTCCTTACATCCTGCCCCCTACTGAGTGTCTGCTTTCCTGTGTATATCCTCAGAGACTGACCCAGGATTACTAAAAAGTTCAAGTTAACAATGAAACCTAACCATCACACTCCCTAATCTTTCTGTGCTTCCCTATTAACTTGCCTTGAATAGCTCTATTCCAACATGCCACTTCTGCCATATCACTCTGTCTCCCCTCAGAGCCTAAGCGATGGAGAAGCTGACATGAATGGAAATATCTGAACCATAAACCAAAATGCCATTTTCCTCATCAGGAGAATTTGCTGAGGTATTTTGTCAATTATGAAAAATTATTGCTATCTATGTATACATGTGAGTGTGCCTTTATGCCTGCACAAAAGTATATAGTTAAGCCAGTCCCCAATAACAGCAGCAATCGGACACTGAAGGAAAACACTAAATATCAAAATATGTCCTCTCAAAATGTGACTGAAGGAGTACAGACTTGTTACTTCAAAATAGATCAATATATCACTGTGGTACACTGATATCTTGGGGTGAGGTGATTGAAAAAGCAGTAACTACAAAGATTTTTCTTTCTTGAACTCCTTTATTAGTCTAAAGGCAGATATTTAAAATCACCTCAATTGTCATAAATCCTCTCTGCAGTAATTTTTTTCAGCACTGAGGACTGACTCATATTTGTTGAGGATTTGAGGCTACAAGTCGACAGCATACATGTAGGAACTTTCTCGTACACTATCCTACATCATCTATTCTTCCAAGGAACAATTCATTCTTTTCACACATAACTTGACTTCCCCTTTCTTATCCTAGAAAGGGTCTGCATAACCTTTATGACTAATAGCTTTTGAAAGTATCAACTTTTTCTGATTGTGTACCTTGCACAGGCTGAAAATTACTGCAGCTGTCTACCTTAGTCCTGTCATTTGTTGTCAGCTTTTTCATAGACCCAAGTACTGAACCTGGGAAGAGAAAATATTTCTTCTATGGAAGACTAAAATGACACTAAGAAGACTCAGAATATTTATCCACAGTGTTTGCAAATCTATCCTTGGTTTAAGCAAAAAAGGATGAGCACAGCATTTGTACTAAACTAAGGGTTAGGTGTGTATTAGAACCAAATGCTATGCTCTTGGAGAAGTGTCAGAGAAGACCAATCCTTGCTTTCACCATCTTCTCTCCCTATAGGGATGTCCCAAATCACATTATCTTATCAATCAGGATTTTCCAATATGGGTCTGGACCATAAATAGCAGCACAAATGTGTCTTGGTTGGTCTCATGTTTGAGTGTCAGGTAAGCAAGCACTTTATTACTACGTGACTAGCCCCAATTCAAGTCAACTGAAATTACATCCAAACTAGGTAAAAACTACAAAACTCCAATTGTGCAGTTGTCAATGGTCTTTCACTGAAGATATGATACCAACTGTGACAGTTTGACTCAGAGGTTCCTCATAATTCATTGTTCAGAATGCTTCTTCCAGAGCTGATGGCAATTTGAGAGGTGGAGCCTTGCTGGAGTAGATGTGTTGTTGGGAGTGGCTATAGGGGTGTTATAGAAAACCCTCCTTACCAGTGTTCTTCTTACTCTCCTGCTGCTGTTTTGAACCTGCTGTGACAGAGGTGATGCCCAAGCTCTGGTCATGACATGTTTTCTTCCTGCCACTATGGGGCTTCTCCTTGAGACTGCAAGGCAAACTTACAAAATAATAATAATAATAATAATAATAATAATAAAATAAATTTTAAAATGCCTTTTTTCCTCTCTTCAAATGATTTGGTGGATGCTTTTTTTCCAGCGATGAGAAGTTAACTACAACATAAAACTGGTACCTGGACTGGGGTCATTTTTGCTAAAAACCTCTCTATTTGGATTTTCATCTTTTGACACTGATTTATTGGAGGAGTGTAGAAGGATTTGAAACCCTGGCCTAACAGACACTTTACAGTGCTGTAAGCAGTGTTTGGTGGACCATTCTGGTCATAGCTCAAAACCTTAAATGCAGTAAGAATTATGCACTGTGAAGGCTTGGGATAGGAAGAAAAAAAAGGACTTTTTCTGTAGTGAGCTACAAGCAGGTTGTGAGAGACTTGCTGCATTCTGTCTGTTGTGAGAATATGAGCAGGATTGAATTTAGAAGAAATGGAATGTAAGCAGATGCATATAGAGCAGAAAGAGATGATAGTTTTGAGCAAGAAATCATCTTACTTTGGCTATAATTGTTTGAGACATCATTACCATTGAGATTGGGCCAGCTGTTCTGCACTGGTGCAGTATGAAGAATTCGGAGAGGTTTTTTTTTTTTTTTTTTTTTTTTTTTTTTAAGTAGGGGGAAGGAATGCTGAAAGAGATTTTTTTTTCTGATTTTCAAACTTGGCTTTATTTCCCCCTGGATTAACAAATTTGGTAGCCTACCTTGTACTATGGTGGTATCCCAAATGCAGGAACAAAGGGGGGCATTGGATTTGCAACACAATTTTTTTTTTTAGAAATGGCCACTGGGTAATATGAGGCAGGGATGTTGGAGCCCCTCTGTGAAGGCCTAATAGAGCCATGTAGAAGAACCATAAATCATAGGTTACAATGGAGACTCGGGATAATGGAGATGTTAGATTATTGGGAAATTACTGAAGAGAGCTTTTGGTTCTGGGTGAATTGTTCCCTGGACTTTATTCTTTCTAGCTGGAAGAGTGAAATTGGAATCCAGAGAATTTATGGTAAGTCTCAAGTGGTCATGTTTCTGTAGGTTTTGATGTTTGCCCATTTGTTTTGGATTTCACATTGGTTCAGTCTTTCCTTGTGTTTCTTGATTTTACAGTTAAGAGACCTTGAACTATGGGGATGTTTGAGCAGTGTTGAGGTTGATTCATAACTATGAGGACTTTTGGACTGAATGCATTGAATTTTACATCTGGGTGATTGTGATTTATGGGGGCTAAGAATAGAATGTGGTAGTTTGAATCACGTGCGTAACCTAAACTTATTCCTCTGAATGCTTGGCCTCCATCTGATAGTAATTTTGGAGGTTAATTAATTAATTCTTGATTAAGGAGGCAGGTTTTTGAGGGTGGTCATATGGGTATTATAGCTAGTTCTCCTTGCCAGTTTGGTTCACTCCCCTACTGCGGTGCTCCACCTGCTTTGGCAGAAGTGATACCCAGCCTCTGCTCATGTCATTTTTTCCCTGCCATCAAGAAGCAGCCCCTTGAGATTGTAAACCAAAATACAAATTTTTTCTCTCACTTTTGGTAAGGTGTTTGTCCAAGCAATAAAATGGTAACTACAATACCAACTATCTTGAAACTTGTTTTGTAATCATGCTTATAAAACAATTTGTTTTGCTGCATTCCAAAAGTTAATGAAATTAAGGCTTATCTTAGATATACCAGATCAGGAAATTCTCAGGCCAGATGAAAGGACATGACCCCACAGCTGTCATTAAAATAATTTTTTAAAAATGCTAAATATATGAACTTAGATGATAATTTATACCATTCCTAGACAAGGTCATAATAAAAGAATGAGGGGTGTATATGCTTCTGGACCAGAAGACACATCTGGATTTCCTGAAGGTATTTTAAACAGCTTTGCACTCCATTTATTCCTCTCTGAAACTTAATGGTCAATGTTGCTTTGCTGATACATAAAACCTGAGGTGGTATTGTGGTTACTTATGCATTACTGACACCAAAAAAATTTATCAAAAGTAGCTGATGGGATAAAAATGTTAATTTTGGGCCAACAGTCTTGAGGAAAAGCTCCATTGTGGCAAAAAAAAAAAAAGCATGATTTAGGCGAATCTAGGCATTACTTCTTTGCAAGGCAGCTGGTATAAAACAGCAAAGGAGTGAGTTGAGCTCTGACAAGTGGGAAATTGATTTATAACACCCTATAGCCCACTCCTAGCAACACACCTCCTCCAGCAAAATTCCACATTCACCAGCTGGGGACCAAGCACTCAAAGCACATGAGTCTATGGGAGAAACTAGTACAACTAACACAACTAACACAAACACCGCATTTCTTACTTGGCTCAACAGATTTGCAACTCTTTCATGATACAAAACACTTGAAATACAGCTTTAAAAATTCATATAGGCTTTATGAATCCCAAAACTATTCCAAAGTTCAAAATCCAAGAAAAAAATTTTAACTGTGTGCCTGTAAAATTAAAAAAGTAAAAAAAAATTCAGCACACTATACCACAGAGGTGAAAATAAAAAAAAAAAAAAAAAACATTTCCACTGCAAAAGAAAAGATTGGCCAATGCAAGATTAAGAATAAGCATGCCAAACATTAAATCCTACAGCTCCATATCTGACATCTGGTACCTGCAATGAAATCTCTTGGAACCAAATTCACCCAACCCAACTCAGCTACTTACATGCAAAAGAACATCCACGATGAGGCAGCAGTTCTCCTTGGTGGAAATCCCAGAGTCCTAGCATTTCCAAAATTCTGTGGTCTCCACTTCAAAACATATTTACATCCAGTGACTGCTCATAGCCTCTTTTCAGAGTTTATGACCCTGTTCCACATCATTTTAAGGAATAAAGGCTATTCCTTAAAAATTGCATTGCAAACACAATGCCCCTTTCTTTCCTGTATATGTCATACCCCCTCCCCCAAACCAGTATCAGGTAAATGAATCTGCCAAATTTGTAAATACAAGGTAGATAAATCCCACTTTGTGCAACAGGACAATCTTTCAGCATTTTTCCTTTTGACCCCCTACTTTCAAATGAGCCATCTCTCCTGTGGTGTCAATGTTCACAAGCCGGCCCAATGTCTCAAACAACTGCAGTCAAACTAGGCTAATTTCCTGCTTGGTATTTTTATTTTTTCTGTTCCATATGATTTGACTACATACACTGCCAACCACACCAGTCTATTACTTTTAAATTTAGCTTTGCTTAAATTTTCTAGATGGTGAAAGAGCATAGCCAGCTTCTCACATAAACTTTCTCTAGGCCAGTCCAGACAAAGCTCTGCTTCCTCTCATAAAACAAGCCTCCATGCTCACAGCTCTCTCTTCATTTAGGTCTTACAATTCAGCACTGGAAGTCTTTTTTCCACTCCATAGTTTTAAATCCTATCACATTCCTCGCACAAATCAGTTGCAAAATAGCCATACAGCCAAGTTTCTAGCAGCTATAACCCCACTCCTGGTACCAATTTTCTATTGTACTTACCTCATGTTGCTAGGACAAAACACCTGAGAAAATGCAGTTGATGGGAGGAAAGAGCTTTACTTAGCTTAAGGACAAACTCTATCATGGCATGTATAAGATGGAAGAACAGAGGTTAGGCATCTCTTCTTACCATAACCACTAGCAGAAAACAGTAAGAGAAATGAGCTGAGTTTTGTCAAGAGAAAGATGGGCTGTAACACCCCATAGCCAGCCTTTAGCAGAAGACCTTCATTTAGACTTCACATCCCAAATATCTACCAGTTGGAGACTAAGTATTCAGAACACATGAGTCTTTTGGGGCACGGAGCATCTTATTCAAACCACTGTAAAGTAATTAAAAACAGTTTTTAAATGTCCTTGAAGCTGGTCCATGAATGATTTCCAGTGTACTCTACTGGGCTAGGAGTCTCAGAGCTCAAGTTCCAAGGAAAGGATAGGACATAATATCTTAATTAAAAGAATAGCAAAGCATGTGGAGACTATATTTTAAAATTGATTCATTTTCCATTGGAGATCACTTAAGGATTCAGCTTGTTTTAACTGCTCATTAATAAGACAATAGCTCACAGAGGTATGCAGGTTCTTCTATATTTCCTTAAGAAAAGTTACTTTTAGGGAAAAAAAATTAAAAATCTACTTTGGGGATTGATAGACAACCATAACTATTCAAAACTGTTATTTAGTTTATGTAAACTGTCTTCCAGAGAGTAATTGGGAAAATCCAAGGATCATAAATTCAATTCATTTATCAGGTAGAGTGCTTACAAATTAGTTTCAAAGTGATCACTTTTTAACTGTGATTACTAAAAGGTTTTAGGTGTCAGTCTTCCTCACATTCTACTATATAATAAAATAACAAAATAAAATATAGTAGTTTTATCATAAGAGGATCTAAAACAATGTATATACATTACAAAAATGTTTTTCCATAGTTAATGATAGATAATAAAGCCTTTAGTTGTATTTTCAAAATTTTTAGAGCATTGACATTTTCCTCAATTGGAATAGAAGATAATGCAATTTGAAAGGCATTGAATCCTTCACTATGAGCTATATTTAAAGTAGTAAAAAAGTCTAATGCTAAAATAATGAAATAATGGATTTTGAAGGTTTTATAATTAAAAATGACTTAGACTAGTCCTTGAATGTCCTCAGAGACCTATATATGTAAAAATGTAAGAATGAGGCAGGGAGGGAGAGTTCCTAGAGCATGCCAGCTTCTGTGTGTCACACAGGTGGGTTCGTGAGCAGCTGGTTGCCCCTCTGGGAACCTCTGAGGATTATAAAACAACTCTTCTCTTAAAGAATGCTGGGCCACCCATGCTCTAATCTATCTTTGGCAGAGTATTGAAGTCATATGTTATTAAAGAAATATATCTTTTGGGGCTGGGGTGATGGCTGTGTGGGTAAAAGCGCTTGCCAGATACTTAGGAGGGCCAGAGAGAGCCTAAGACAGCCTGAGTTCAATTCTTAGCAACTTCATCCATAGCCAGATGTGATCATGCACATCTGTAATCACAGTCCTGAGAGACATGGTGACATAAGAATCACTGGGGCTTGATATTCAGGCTTGATAGTTTCAGTGAGAGACTCTGTCTCATGGAAACCAAAAAGTAGAACAACAAAAGAGGATGTGTGCATGGGTGTACGCAACTACAGACACACACACGCACAACTGGATACACTGTACATACACGAACCATACACACACACATACACACACATACAAAGAAGCATATCTTTGTAAAGTGTTTGTTGGTATCTTTCTGTTATTGTCATGATTCTATATTTATTAGTCAAATTCTAAACATATAAACAACATGGCTTACTTTTTAGTCTGATCAAATAGTTGCTCTATTTGTTTTGAATCATGTTTTACAAACTGTCATAAAGGACACAGAAAGCAAAAATTTTCTATAAAATGGATTACATTCTAAAGGAATTCATGACTATAAGCAAGTACTAGAGCTGATATTCGAAGGAATATTATATGCTGAAGAGATAGGTAAACACATCCATAAGGATACAGGAAAAAAACTGCACTATTACACTAAGTAGTTAAGCAAATAAAGATAAAGAATATACCAAACATTATAAAATCATCATGATGACAGACATTAATACATGTTTTCAATAATTATTTTGAATACTAATATGCTCAATTCCTCAGCCAAAATAGTCAAAAATCAGGATTCATTTCATTGTTGTTTCCAAGAGACACACTTAATTATCAGACAAAACAGACTCATAGTGAAAGGTTGAAAAAAGACATTTGAAACACATGGAATTAGGAAGCAAGCAGATATCAGCCTTTGAGTGTCTAGAAAAATGGTATCCACAGACAGAAGGATGAAACTAGATCCCTATCTCTCACCTTTTACAAAAAATGATTAAATGGATCAAAGACCTTGACATAAAACCTAAAAATTAGAAACTGTTACAGGAAAACAGAAAAAAAAATACTTCAATGTGTAGTCATAAAAGGGCAAAATATTTTTGAAAAAGACTCCAATTGCTCAGGAAATATTGTAACCAAAATAAATGGATTATGTGTATGTAACATGAAATTATAAGTGAATCTGTTTAAGCTAAAGACTTTTGTCCTTCTTTAGACTAATACAAATCATTTTATGATAATATACTAGCAATCAGCTGATAGACATACAGCCATATCACTGCAGCAAACATAGTTATATCAACATAACTAAACCTATTTTCTCTGCATTTATTTAAATTTCAACTAATTTTATTTAAACTTTGGAGATTCTATATCAATTGATCAATAAGTACTTCATTGTGTTTTAAAAGTCTTGAAAGTACTTTAAATAAAAATGGTATTTCTTAATATATATCTATTATATTAAGAAATATAAATCCCAGCACTTGGAAAGCAGAGGTAGGAGGATTGTCATGAGATCAAGACCACCCTGTGACTCCATAGTGAATTCCAGGTCAGCCAGGGCAAGAGTGAGACTATACCTCAAAAAAGCAAATAAAAATTAATTAATTAATTAATTAATTTAATTAATTATTTAAAATTTAAAAAGGGAAAGAAATACAATCAGATTTTCATAATGCTGGAAAGTGTTATGTGGCCAGCTGTGGGGAGAAACATTTTCAAAATTCTTAACCAGCAGTGGACCCTACAAACTATGTAACTGGCAAGACAGGAAAAAAAGGTCTATTATGCAAAAATGGCATTTCTCTTATGTGGGGGTACACAACTACTCTCTGCTTGGGTTTGAGGACCAGACCAATGAAGGAATTTATGCATGGTACTGAAAACCCAGTCAAAAGCCTATGGCTAGGAATTTTAGAGACTCTATGGGGGAAGCTCTTACTCTTATTTGGCTAAATTTCTCTCTGATATTTATTTTGATGTTCATATTTTAGAATTGTTCTCACTTTGGGCTAGAGAACTTTCTCCTTTCAGATGGTGATAATTACTGGGGAGACCCAAAATTTATCAATTCACTGAGGAGAAATGACAGTTGAGTATTCAACACTCATTGAGAATTCTCTATCACACTCTTCAATATTCAATGACCATTTTGGAAAGGTAGAGAAAAAGAGCCAAAATATAGGGAAAGTGCTTTGGAATGCTGTCGTCCAGACATAAAGTGTAAGTTGCATTCATGACTTCACAGTGTCTGTCATTACGTGTGCAAGGTTTGAGTAATCTTTAGTCCATCAATATGTTGTCATGAATGTAAGAGGGAAGCCATAAAAAAGACATCCTATTGACAAGATCTGGTTGGAAAGAAATAGAGTTCAGTGGAAAGGGCATGGAAGAACGAACAAAAGAAAGCAACAGGACAGGTAAAAATACATCCTGGATACATATAAAAATTGTCAATAAAAAGATTCCTACAAATAAAAAAGAAATATAGTCTAGATTGAACATGTATCATCTAATTTATGTGTTACTGGCCATTTTATGCTCAACAACCAGAGAAAATGCAGTATTTTCATAATTTCTTCTATACAAATTGACGTTCTGATTACACCTAGACTCATATTTGTTCTCAAATACACCTAAGGGCTGGGCTCCAAGATTGGCCTCCTTCCACTGGATTCAAGATTCAAGCCTGAGTCTATGGGACCATACATTCCACAAGGTACATACCACCATGCCTAGCATTTTACATAGATTGTGGGGATCTGAACTCAGTTCTTCATGCTTGCACAGCAAGCGCATTACCCACACTGAGAAGCCTAATGACTACAACTATTTTTCACTTACTTTATTTCACCTAATAGGGAAACTTTTTAAATTAACATTTAAGTATGCACTTGGCCCAGGTCTGTAATCTATCACATAATTGAACCAGCTGCTTGTATGCATTGCTCATCCGTTTCTAATCTGAAACAATCTGGCTCATCAGGAAATAAACATTCTTTCATATTCAATTTTCCACCATGTTACTATTACTGACCTGCCCTCAATTTATTACAACCCAACATATTATCTTTTTGAAATCCTAAAGTATTGCCTTCGGCTTTTCTTAATGTGGTATCATAACAGGAGCCAGAGAACAGGAGGTGTCCTCTTGTTTCACAGGCATATAGAACTCTGACTTTACCACTTGCCATTACTCTACATAAGACTTAAAAGTCATTTAAGTTCTCCAAGGCTTATTGTTATCATTTGTGGAGTGAGGTTAGTGACAGTACTTTATACTATGCTAAACACAACACTAACTTGGGATAAGAGTTATGATTTTTACCCTAGAGAATTCTTTCCTGGTGGATGGGAAAAGGGGTCAGTGAATTAAATACTTGCCACACATTTGTGAGGACCTGGGCTTAGATGTGGAGAAGTCACTTAAAACCAGACACATGCCTCTGTGGTGAGATGGGCGGTGGTGACAAGAATTCCCTAATAAGCTCACAGGCCAAATAGCCTGGCACATGCAGCAGTCAACAGCAAGAGCCCTGCCAAAGACAAATTGAAAATCAAGGACAGACACCGAGTGTTGTCATCTGACCTCCACATGCTTGCCATGGCAGGAATGTGCCCAACTCCCCCCCGACACACACACGTACAGACCCATATCACATACACCAAAATTAAATAAAAATAGATAAATAAAAATAAAATAATTCTCTCCTGAAATAAACTGTTCATGTTTAAAGGTACCAAAATATTTGTGTTTTCTTTGATTTATCATTTCTCTATTTCTTGGAAAATAAATACAGTTAACACATAAGGTTAAGAGCTTTAAATAACTGAGACCTTGCCAAGTGCACTAAGAAGGTCTTACTGAACACAATGGGAAGGGCCTCCTGCAGGTGTGCTAGGAAGGAGTAATAACTCACCAACACAAGGTGGAGCTCTGTTCTTATGGAATAACCTGCTGGCTCTTGTGGAAGCCAGAGGATGAGTACCTTCATAGCTTGACCAAATGTTTATTGTTCTAAAAACTGTTCATGTATAATTCTCACTTGAAAAATTCTCCTTAACCATTCAAAAATTATTCCTATCAAAGCTAGCTAGTCTCATTAACTCAATAACTTGTTGAGGATGCAGTTTATTTCCTTGTGCTCATTTTGATGGTAAAAAAACTTGTATCTCACTGCTTGTTCTGTCCATGTTCTGATCATGACTCCTGAGTAGCTGTTTCTTACCTTTTTCTCTGAGTTGTTTCATGCCTGTTAATTGATCAAAGTTTATTCAGGCAAAATCTTCTAGGTTGACCTCAAAAGCTTTGAATGACTTTGAGTGTCTTTCAACAAAAGTAATCACATCTTCATTTCACTATGCCATATATATTTGCTTAATTGTTTGTCTATGTATTTACATAATGTCAAATCTCTACTTCTATGCAGAAACTGACAGTGTAATTGGCAATGTGATTTATGTTGAGCTCACCAAAGTTAACTCATCTGCTGTTCTGGTGGTCAATAAACAAGAACAATATCATCTTCTATGTAACAATTTTTTAATGAAACATTACAGGTTCAAATATAAATAAAAATATATAAAGTCATATATTTTTATATATAATTAACTATTATATATCCTATAAAAACAAAAGGTTTAGTTAATGCATTGAACAATTTTTCATAGTCAAGCCTGCCAGGAAAATGTAATTTGCTACCCCATTGCCATTAGGTCAGCATCTAATATTTCTCAAAAAAAATTCATAACTACTTCAGATTTCTAGGAAATGTAAAAATTATCTCACATTATTTTCTTCTATCTTGAATCTCATAAAAATATTGATCATGTTTACAAATGATTTAAAAATTCTCAATAAATCAAGCTGGGTGGTATCATATTTAAAATCACACACACAAACACACACACAGGAAATAAAGAAAACAGATAAGGCTCCATTTGCTTACAGGGTTCTGCAATCATATCTCTAATGAAAGTATGCTGATACCACAGCAATGTCAGAGGTTCAGCTCTTCAAAGAACATTCTGTCTAGTTACTATAGCATTTCTATTTTTAGATTAATTAGAAACGGAAACGTGACTAGCACTAGCTTTGAAATTAAAAGGGCCTCTCACAGAGAAGCTAATTACTGAATTCTTTCTGAAGGTCTGTCTTGCAAGAGAAATGATAGTTCATTGAATTGAACAATATGTACTCAAGGGTAGACATGGAAATGAGGGCATCCATGGACAATGGACCCTGCAGCTCTTATCACCCCAGACCTGATATTGGTCTTGTTAGAATTACTATTGTTAATAATGTTACTTTATGACAAAAGTTCTTAGATAAAGAAGACTTGAAAGTTTTCAAAAGCTTCCATTAGTCCTTTCAACAGCTGACTTCTATTAATGTATCTTCCCAGAGTTTTCAGGTGGATCACCAGTACCATAGTCTGGATGTGCCAGAAATTTAGGAAGCTTCCATAGTCTAGAAAGACAGCATGATCATTCCTCTGGATCAGCATGTTTTATTTTCTCTTTGAGTTTTCATTTTCAGAATGGTTGTCTGTAGTAAACAAAATGACTAAGCCCTTTAAATACCACATATAGCAGAGCATGGTGGTTCACACCTTTAATCCCAGCATTCGAGAGGCAGAGGTAGGAGGATCACCGTGAGTTTGAGGCCAGCCTGAGACTACAGAGTGAATTCCAGGGCAGCGTTGGCTAGAGTGAGACCCTACCTCAAAAAACCAAAATAAATAAATAAATAAATACCACATATAGACACAAACACACACACCACATACCAATCAGTAAAGTGAGCAGAAAGCAGATGATTACAAGACATTCAGCTCTCTTTTTATGATATTTAAGTAGTATCAATTATGGCAATAGTATCTATGACCATTTTAAAATCAAGCAGAATTTTTATTATTTTATTGTTATTGTTATTTTTTTTTCAAGATAGTGTCTTGCTCTAGCCCAGGATGACCTGGAATTCACTATGTGGTCTCAGGGTGGCCTCAAACGTATGTGATCCTCCTACCTCTGCCTCCTAAAATGCTGTCATTAAAAGTGTATGTCACTTTACCTGCTGCAAATGTTTTACCTTGCTAGATTGCTATGATGATTGAGAAGCACAATGGTAAGATAATAACAAATATGTGGCAATAAAAAGGCTGATATGTCTAAGCAGATATTTTGATGACTGCGGATAAAAATCCAAGTTATAGGTCACACACCTATCTGTCCGTCCTCTCCCTTTACCATTAGCAAATGCACAGCAAACAGGAAGGCATGAAAAATTCTCTGGATTATTACAAAGGTTAGTGGGAGAGCAAAGCTCTTATAAAAGTTCCAGCCAATATGAAGTTTTGAGTTTAACATAGCTATATGGAGGTGCTGGTGCCAAGCAAAGATGAGAACCAGAAGAACAAAAAGCAAGTGAATGGACAGGAGGAAAGATGAGAGGAAGCAGAATGAAAACAAATTATGACCTAGCCTGGATATGAGTCCTGCATGCTTCCCAGGTTGTTCATCAAACCAACTGAAATGCCCTTTCAGAATTATGCCTTTTTATTTTTTTGGAAATTTGGAAGCACTATGCCAAAGTGACATAGTGGTGACCAAAGCTGGAGAAGGACAGGGAGTCGGGACAGATTCCATAAATTTATGTTTTCAGGGGAGGTAGAATGTTATCCACCTGCAGTCTTTGTGCGGGGGCCATTTAGGCACTTGGTAGGAACCAAGGCAATAATCCAGGTGGCTCTGGGCTTCTCTGAGAA